>VDFB02018296.1:42019935-42081584 GCA_007258455.2 Sequoia sempervirens
TTTTTTCATTATAAATTAATCGTTTATCAAAATTTAAAATAAATTACATTTTTAGAAACTAGACTCAATTCTACAAATTTTATAAAAAAAAAAAATTCAATTAGTTTCCAAAATTTGTAGGGGTAGCATGGACAAAATTATGTTTTTTAGGACGTGTCCACTTAGAAAATTAGTAAAAAATCAAATATTCATTAAAAAATTATCAAAAAAATAATGCATCACCTACATACTATTAGCTAATTTCTTACTGTAGCAATTTTAAAAATACTAAAAAAAAGTTCACTGTGCTAGGGATGTACAATAGTTGCAATGTTATGTTTTTCTAACAAAAACAACACCAATTTATGTTCGTCCCTCTTTTGAACCCCATAATCTCAACCATTTTCAAAATAAATTAGTAGTTTAGAAAGTAGACTTAGACTACTTAGATCCTTGTTTTTGTTCCATCTCAAAATTTTGAGTGTAACTATCCTCAATTTCACGTCCAAGGTCAATATTTGCTTATTTCAGAAAAAAAGTGGCCACATAAGCCCCATTTTGGGGACCCATCTTTTTGCACTTACCTAAGATATTAATGGCACTTGAATTGTCACAAAGAATTGAGATAGGCTCAGTGTAATTTACCTTTATGTCCTTTAATGTCTACTTCATCCAAGGAATTGAGTGCAACATACAACTGGAACAACATATTATGCTTATGTTGTAGAAAGAGTGAAAGACTCTTGCTTTTTGCTCATATAGTAACCTAATATGTTTCAAAAAAAGAAGGCTCCTCCACTAGTACTCTTTCTATCATCCACACTTCCTACACAATTAGCATTTGTGTATGTTGTTAAGGTGAAATATTTGCCTTTGGGATACCATTAACTATAGTCAAACAATACTTTTGATGTATCTAAAGATTCTCTTTACTACATTGATGTGTGATTCTTTTGGTTCTTCCTCAAACCTAGCTACCATAAAAACTTATTGCATTATATCATGCCTAGATGTAGTTAAATATAGTAGACTTCCAATCATTGATCTATACAAAGTCTGATTTGCATCAGGCGACTCATTCGATTTACTCAACTTGAAGCCAATAACCATGGGAGTACTAAATAGTTTACAATCCTCCATGCCAAAATTTTAAGAATTTCTTTTGCATACTTGGTTTGTGATATAAAAAATACCTTGATTAGTTTGTGTAATTTAGGAACTCCTAACATGGACATCTCAAACTTATCTTGCATGTTTGTAGCAAATATTTTGTACATTACATCACTGCTACCACCAAATATAATATCATATACATAAACTAGAACAATGGTCATAATTTTACCTTCAGAATGGAGATACAAATTGCTATCAACACAACCATTATTTAAGCCTTGTTGTAGATATTGATCCAATCTTGAATACCAAGCACTTGGTGCTTGCTTCAAACTATACAATTCTTTTCTCAATTTTCTAACATAATTATCATTCTTTGATAGCTAAAAACCCTCTTGCTACTCAATATATACTTCCTCTTAAAGGATTCCATTTAAAAATGTAGATTTGACATCCATTTAATATACTTTAAAACCTTTATACACAAAAAATGCAAGAAACATCCTAATAGCTTCTAATCTTGCAACTGGAGAAAATGTTTCTTCAAAATAAATACCTTCTACTTTAGAATATACTTTGCACACTAACCTTGCTTTATTTTTTTACCACAGCTCCATCTTCATTCAGATTATTTTTGAATACCAATATTGTTCCTATTACATTCTTGCTTGATGGTCTAGGAACCAATTCCCATGTTTTTTTCTTTTCAATCTGATTGAGTTCCTCTTCCATTACTTTTATCCAACTTTCTTCTTTACTGGAATTCTCTTCTTCCTATTCTTCTTCTTATGTTGTTGCACATATATCCTCATCATTTGATTCTCTTTCAAGATTAATTTTGCTAGACTTGTCTTGACTTTCATCAACCATGACATGTTCACTCTTTGCAATTTTATGCAATCTCTTTTTGTAACACTTATATGCTTTTCTTTGATTGGAATACCCTAAAAATATCCCTTCATCACATCTTGACTCAAAGCTTCCTAAATCTTTAGCTTCTCTTCTGATATGGCATTTTCTGCCAAATACTCTAAAATGCTTGACTGATGCAGGTCTACTAAACCATAATTCATATGGTGTTCTACTATTGTTAAATCTAATAAGAGTTCTATTTTAAATGTATACAATAGTTTGTACTTCTTTCCAAAATGTATATGTCAAGTTTTCCTTGTTCAACATGGCTCTAGCCATCTCCTTCACAATCTTGTTTCTTCTTTCTACCATTCAATTTTGCTAAGGTGTTCTTGGTGCTAAATACTAGCATTTGATTCCATGATCTTCACAATATTCCATGAATTCACTTGACATAAATTCCCCACCTTTGTCTTATTTGAGACATTTAATTCTTCTCCCAGTCTCATTTTTGACAAGATTCTTATAGATTTTAAACTTTTCAAATGCTTTTGTCTTCTCCTTCAAAAACATGACCCATTCCATTCTAGTATAATCATCAATTAGTAGCATGAAGTATCTTCTCCTTTGAAATTCCCTTGTTCTCATTGGACCACATAGATTAGTATGAATTATCTCCAAGGGTTTTGTTGTTGAATAATGGGTATCTGCAGGATCATCATGGAAAAAATAAGCCCTTAAGTGGCTAAAAAATTAGAAAAATCAGAGTTAGCAAACTTGACATAAAAATTTGAATAAGTTATCTATATTATTTCAAACATATGTAAGAATAGAATCTATAGAAAACTAAATGTAGTTTCTAAACTACTAGGTTTGTTTAAAAAAAAGGAAATCTATTTGGTGAGATTTTGAAATTTCAATGCAGTAGTACTTAAATTTCAGGGAAAAAATAAGAAGTAGGTGTTTGTCTAACCACCCTAACCACAATAAAATGATAATATTTTTTTATAATATTTTAGATATAAGTAGAGGACTCATGTCAAAATGTGATGCATATTTTTTTGTAATTTGTTTCCAAGTAAATAGTTAACTATGATTTTTTATTACAACTTTTAAAAAATATAAAAACTCATATGTCTAACCACCTTAACTTGGTCAAAACTTTGTGAAATTCAAATTTTCTTTTTTTAATCCTATATTATACAAAGCATAGAATGTGACGAATGTTTTGGATTCAAAAAATGAGATATCTTTTGAAAGATATAGATGTTTTTCAATTAGTCTATCAATCAGGACTTTAGTGATAATTTGAATAGAAAATGAATAATAATTACTTATTAAATTCAAAGTAAAGCATAATTTAAATTGTTGGGTAGCTGAGAATCTCCTTTTAAAACCCTTTTCATTTCATCAATTTTGGGTTAAAAAAAAGTTGTTAGCCACAAACCCATCTTAATGCCATTTTTTGGCCCATCATGATCCTGCACATACCCTAATCCTTTGTAGGAAACTTAAACTTCATTTTCTTTCCTTGCTAACATCCTTGGTAGATAATATTATCAGGCTTTGCAATCTTAGGCATATTTCTAACTAATCTTCTTGAACTTATCTTTACCAAATTGTCAAAGTTTACATGTCCTAGTCTTTTATGTCATAGCCAACTCTCATATGCTTGGGTAATTAGACATGTTTGGCCTTCCACTTCACATAGGTTATAGAGATTACTTTCAGTCCTTATCCCTTGAGCAATTATTTTACCATTCATTCTTATCTTGCAACCTTCAAAATCAAATACAACTTTGTATCCATTATCACACATCTAGCTGACACTAAGAAGATTATGTTTTAGACCTTCAACATAAAGCACATCTTTATTTTTGTTCTTCCCATCTATGCTTAGAATTCCTTTACCATGAATCTTAATAGTATTATTTTCACCTAGGCTTATTGAACCTCCTTTTCTCCTTTCAAGCTTAATGAATTTCTTTTTATCTCCAGTCATGTGCTTGGAGAAACCACCATCAATTATCCATAGATCGTGTTCCTTTGTTTGCAATGTTGTTTGGTAAATCATAGACTAAGCAAAATTATTCTTTTTCCCCTTCCATACCTTCTTAGGTTTATTTTCAACCTTTTCTTCCTTTTTCTCAAGGACCTCAGTTTTCTTTTCATCTTTGGGAGGTGTGTTTTTCTTCTCAAAATGAGCATTTGGTCTTAAATTTTTTTCTCTACAATTTCTAGCTATATGATTGAAATTATTGCAATTGAAACACATTACATTCATATCAATTGAGCGAGTGAATCAATTTTTACTTATGAAATTTATATGTCTCCTTGGAATGACTTTACACTCTCTAGCCCTATGACCAAAATGGTTACAAGAATATAAATACCCATTAAAATATGATGAGTTCCTTGTCATGGTGTTTCCTTCAAATGGATGTGGATATCTTCTTTGTTAAGGTCTCCTTGGATAGTGTACTTTTATAAAACCATCATTATCTATTCTCTTGGTATTTTGCTTTTTTTTGTTGATCAGGAATCAACCAGTTAAATTTCTTGTCTTCAATTGATTACTTCTCTTTAATAGATTTATCAACTGTAGTTAACTTCTTTTCATCTTTAGAGGGTTCTCCTTTGTCAGATTTTTCACCATTGGGGACTGATTTTTCTTCTACTCTAAATCTTTCATAGAGCTTTGCAAAAGTATCAATAAATGAACTTTTTTCCTTTTTCAAGTCGCAAGCCTGATTTCTCTTTATTAGCTAGATTTTGAGTGCTTAGCAGTTCTTTTAGAATATTAGTACCACCTTTTAACTTCAAACCCTTATTGATATGCTCATTATCTTTCTCCAATTAGTTTCTTAGCACAACTATTTCTGCCTCAAGTTTTGAGCATCTATCCATTTCTAATTGCAATTTAGATTTCATAACATCTTCAACTCTTTTGAGTTATTCTACATGAGCTTTTAGACCAACTATTACCTTATTAGATTCCTCAAGTTCTTGAGTTACTCTATTAGTGTCCTTTTGAGCATTCTTTTTTAGTTTCTTATTTTCCTTCTTAAGATCATCATATTTATCTCTTAACTCATCAAGGTCTTCAAGAGAATTGATCAATTCTCCTTCAATATCAATAATTGCCTCCTCTTCTTCTTCAAGTGAATCTTCAATTTGTGCATCTTCCTAATCCTTAGTTTCTTTAGCCATAAATAGAAAACCTCTCATATCTTTTCTCATTACAAGAGGATGATCTTGATCCTCTTCTAAACTATCACTAGCATCATATGCTTCACATTCTTCATTGATGTATAAAATCTTCTTCTTCTTTCCATAGTTCTTTATTTTTGGATAAACCATTTTTTTCTTTTTGCTATCTTCTTCTTGCTTGGAACTATCTTCTTTACCATATGGAAAATTTGAACCAAAATGACCTATTCTACCATAGTTAAAACACTTGAAAGGGAGCATACCTTTATACTTTACAAATCCTCTCCTTATCCTTCTTATGAATTTTTCTTCTTCCTCATCAGTTTCTTCATGATCAGATGCAATAACAGTAGCTTTGTCTTGCTTATCAACTTCATCTTTTCCTTTCTTAGCAATCTTAAATGCAATTTCCCTAAGTCTAGAAGACCCAACACCTGACATTCTCATCTCATAAGCAGTAAATATACCATGTAACTCATCTAGAGTGATTTATCTCTTTTTCTTTCTATTTATCTCTTTCATAACAAAATCATTTTTAGGGTTTCTCACTTGCTACCTTCTTCAGCAATTTTCCTCTATATCGAGCCACACACCACTATCCAACTCATTAGATATCACCATTCCCTGCATCGAGCCATACAACATTAAATTCTATTTCAAAGAATTTTCCTTTCTTCTCTCTGTCGAATCCTAAAATTTGATTATGCATTTACTATTCTCTTCTAATCCTTTGATCTGATTTTGATCTCAATCACTTCTGCAATCTATTCCTCTATCTTCAAGATCAAATCTTTATATTTTGGTTGTTGAGGTAGATGGAACAATTAACTCTCTACTCTATGTCAGTTTCCAGTCAAAACCCTCATTTGCACTTGTCATAGCTATTTCAGATCTCTGCATTTGAATTTTGGCTATCGATCTTCTCTTTTCGTGCCCTCATCCTATTCTTTTCATTCATTGTCACAACTTTAAGTCATAATGATTTGATAAACAGTCTTCAAATCTCCATCATCAATCTCCACCGACAGATAATAACCATCAGATCAATCACCAAACTATCTACACCATCAATCTAACATATATCTCCATTGTCCACAACTCCCATCAATATGGATCATATGGACCCACATGCCAGTATTCTTCCATGTTTTCACCACGTCATTTGTAAAACCGATGTGAAATGACATATCAATAATTCTATCATTTCCATATGTCATCCATCATCACACTTAGGTCCCACATAACACCTCATCACTCGGTCGGGGGAATGCCATCCCCAATCCTACCTATACACCTTTGTCTTACTGATAAAGCTTATCACTTCATCAAGGGAATGACCATCATATTCCTATCGATGTTCCTATTTCACACTGATAACCTTTGTTGTTCTATGGGCCCCATTCCATTGTTTTACCACATGTCATGTTTCATTTGTTACTTTCTTCCATGTGTTATCCTATCATTTCAGCTCTGTTCATACCTTTGATGCACGTAATCTCACCTAGCTGGGTCCCACTACCAGTGTCCATTCTTCCATCTCCTTATCATGGTAAAATTCTTCAAGGTCTTGGTGATGACATATAGTCTCACCAAAGATATAGCCATCATTGTATTAGGGAGACAATCATGGAACTCTCACTGATATGACTTAGTCAGAACAATGAGGACCATTCATGATGTCACCAATCCACTTCATCAGCATGTCACCGCTCCATAATCCACAAGGATATGGATTATTGTTCACCCAATCTTGTCATGCCACATGACTGCATCATCACCTTCCATGTTAGCATTGTTGAATCCCACTTGCCATCACTCCATCACTGGGATTCTTTTTCCAATCCCACCGAAGCTATCTTGTCACTCCAATGAGTATTCCATTGCTAAGTCATTAGAAATTTGAACTTAAGAACCTCTTTGTAAGAGGTTGTGAACTTTTGAAAACCTGTGACATGGAAAAAAATAGATATCAGGATATCAAAGAGATGCCTCCCATTCTCTCACCAAACACACACTATTATGCCGATGCACCTTAAGAACACCACCAACCTAGATGGTAGGGTCAATCACCTCTATGAAATGGATGACTTAAGTTATCACTTAAGTGACCTACAACCTACTATTGACAGTCAACATGAAAATGGAAGATCCATTCATGACACGATGACTACAAATGACCTATGGTTTAACTGATAAACCCTAAAACACCTAAGATCATAAATAATACATTTTTGGGAACATCCTTTACTCTCTCAACTTGTAGAGAAAATCACTGGAATTGTCTTGAAAAACCCATATTGAATATGTTTCCCAAATTTCCATCAAATCCACTACTTTCTCCTCCATATTTTGTCATCTTTCCAACAAAATCCTTGGCCTAATTTGTAGTTTGACATCAATGACAACTATATGCCAATAGAGGGTTCATTTTCATATAGTTCAAGGATTGCATTGGAAGTTGATATTTTCACACCAAACTCACCCACATTTCACACTCTATATAGAGAAGATAAAACGGTATAGGATCTAGTAGATGATAGAGAGTTTTAGGCAGATTTTTAGGGGGGCCCACATGCCTTCTTCATTTCAGATTCTAATCCATAGACATTTAGAGAGGCACTAAGCATACTAGAGTGGGTTATTACTATGGATGAGGAATATGATTCCTTGATTAGAAATCACACTTGGGATTTGAATTCACTTTGTAAGGGAAGGAAGATAGTTTGATGTAGGCGGATATATCAAACTAAATTTGCACCAATTGCTAGAATGACTTCCATTCAACTCATACTTGCTATAATCATAGCACATGGATGGGATGTACATTAGAGAGATGTGAAGAGTGCATTTCTTTACAAAGACCTTGAGGAGGAAATTTACATGGAACAACCACCATGGTTTGTTCAAGATTCATCATTAGTTTGTAGACTTAGGAAATCTCTATATGGATTCAAACAAGATCCTAGATCTCAATATGCCAAGATTTATTCCTAACTCCTTTCTTCAAGTTCTAGTAGATGTCATTCTGATCCTAATGCACATATATATTATGATAGGATGATTCACTTTTGACACTGGTTCTATATGTTGATGATCTTTTTATTATTGCGAGTACTTCATCTACCATTGTAGCAGTGAAGACATCACTTTAGGACATATTTGATATGACAAACTTGCATTGATTGCACTACTTTCTCACCCTTGATATTTCACATCCTGCTTTAGGGATCACTCTTGCACAACCTAGGTACACTCTTGATCTACTTGCATGGTTTCACATGAATACTTTCAAACCATCTCTAACTCCCTTTCTTTCTAGATTCAAGCTTGAGACTTCTTGTACTACATCATTGGTTGATGCTACATTGTATGTAAAACTTGGTAGTCTTATATACTTGACTCATACTAGGTCGAACATTTCCTATGTAGTCGGTATGGTTTTGAGATTTATGTAGGAACCTCATGAATTCCATTGGAAATCAACTAAGAGGATCCTTCATTACCTTCATGGTACTCTTGGTTTTGGGATTCATTACAGAGTTCTTTCATCACTTAACATGGTTGGTTTTATAGATTCAGATTTGGCTGGTGACACTAAATATTACAAGTCCACTTATGGTTAAATTTTTTCATTTGGTTAAATTCATATCAATTGGTCTACAAAGAAGCAAAATCCTATTGCTATATCATCCATTGAGACATAAATTATGGGGGTTGTTAACTAACCTACTAATATTGTATGTCTTCAAGACATTCATTTTTAGTTTAGTATTGCTTTCAAGCAGCCTACAATTATCTATTGTGACAACCAAAGAACCATTAAAATATGTAGGAATTTGGTTTAGCATTAGTAGACCAAATGCATAAAGATTCATTTTCATTATATTCAATAGTTGATTCATGAATAGATCATTGACTTAGTATTTTTCAATCTTCAAAGTAGGTTGTTAGCATGTGCACCAAACCCTTTACTGAGAGAAAGTTCATTCATCTATGAGCTATTCTTGCTGTGTGATCTACATCAGCAACATCATCATCCTTTATGAGGCTTTCTATTCTTCTCATCTTCTCTCTCTTTGGAGGATAGTTTTTTCCCACTAGGTTTTCTAAGTTTTCATTTAAGACAAATTGTGTTGTGCAGGAGTACCTTTTTAGGCTTCATGGTTGGGACTCATTTATTTTTTATTTTACATGTACCTCACTAGGATAGTAGCTAGGACCCATTTCATTCATGCCCACCTAAGCTATACTTAAGGGGGTGTTAGTGTATATATTGCACTTTATGCATACACTTGGTTTACTTAAGCCTAGTTAGGTGTCTCATTGACTCTTTCTTATTGAGGTGTCATCCCATTGACTCTTTCTCATTGAGGTTTCAATATTGATAGGTATCTTGAGAGGTGTCAACTTACTTTTGACACATCTTCCTTCATTTGAGGTAGGAAACTTGCCACCACTCCATGTGTGAAGAGTCCTATCCTCATTTCATAGAAGTTGGTTACCATTCTCATCCTATATATGTACACCTTATTTGCCTAATATACTTGGTTGAATTTATGCATTTGTGATTTACTATGCTTATTTCTAATCTCTAAAGATCTATAATATTTCACAATCCATATTTTATACCCTAGAAAATCAATGTCACCATTTTTTATATAGTGAATCCTGAAACTATGACTACCCTAAATATAGTGGATATTTTTCTTATCTATATTTCAATGTAAATGATCACAATCATACATGAAATAAGATAGAATTTCCATAAAATATAAATTATAAGGCTTCATATGCAGTAAATAAATTAGGCTTCCAATAAATTATCAATTAAAGGTACCATTAACCAAAGTGTGAAATGAATTGAACCGAGTCAAGTTTGACTTTATAAAAAAAGGGAGGAGTAACTTCTTACAATTACCCATGTAAACTATGAGAGAAAAAATAGTATATGTAGATTATTGAAAGGTGATAGAGGAAGTAGGTTGAAATATCTCAATTATGAGAAATTAAAATTAAAACCATGTAGATAACTAAAAATATGAAAGGATTCTATGTGGATATGATACCTTGTACTTTCCTACAAAAAATTGGGCACATGAAGAAGATTTGAAAACTTTTAGGTGCTTAATTATTGGTCTTTTATTAATCCAATTCAAAATGTGTGACTCCCTTCAAGGTTTAATGTAGAATGTTTTTCTCAATTGAAACAAAGAAAATATGATAGTTTTGTTTGAGGTTCTATCACTTTGGGAGATAGAACACTAGAGTTAGGATCCTATTTCCTTCAAGTTTCACTCAAGGAAACCCTAGATATCTCAATCCAATGATAAAATGAGAGAGAGAGAGAGAGCTAATAAAGGTTGTCCTAGGGTATGTTTAGAAACTAAAGAGGGTTTCACCACCAAGATAGGTCTTGGAAAGACATGTAACATGTAAAAAATAATGATCAAACCTAATGATATGCAAGACTTGAATATATGACCTAGAAATGAATGTAAAGCAAAACAGGAAACTGAGAAATCAAGTAGGTGCACCTAGAAAACTATAGTAGCTTAGAATCAACTAGATGAAATGTAGAAAATGTTGAATTTAAGGAAAACTAGGACTCATATGCTAGGTTGGGCGTATCAGTTCTAGTTTAGGCTTTTTGGGATGAAACAAGAATCTAGTGATGACAAGTATGGATCTTCGAAATCTAGAAAAGTGGCTATAATAGGACTCATACACCGGAAGTGTCGTATAAGTCCTACTTGGATTTTTAGGAGTATCAAGGTATAAATATTTTCTTCAATATTTTCTCTATCTTCTCAACCTAATTTTTAGATCTAAAATGCCAAATTCTACTTTGTAGATGTCTTTTAGTGATCTTGTACACAAGGTGACAACTTTGACAACTTTTCACACTTGACAACTTCTTTCCAATCTTTCTTTTCAATGTGTCTTCAACCTAGATTTGAAAGTAAAACACTAAAGAGATGGGAAAATGTTGTTTTGTTAGTTGATAGGGGTTTACCTTGGTCAAAAAAATTTTTGGTAATCAAACCTTGAAATGAAGGAATGATGAATGAACAAAATGATATGTTGCAACTCACCAAAACCTATAAATAAATTGTTCCAAACATGTATGAGATGGTTAGCATGAATGTGTATCTTGACTCTTGCTTGAATGATATGGATCTTGAATTGAATGCTTGCTTCAATCATAAAACCCTATATAAAAAATGTTTGCTCAAAAACAAACATGATGCATGATGAATTTGACATGATGCTTGATACTTGAGTAATGCTCTAAAATTATTGATAATCACTCTTGAATTCTCTTTGAATGATCTTGTAACTCTTAAATACTCTTGTGAACTAAAATTTTCTACAATGCATGAATACTAAAGTTGATAGGAGAAAATATGTGAAATAACCTTGTATTTAACCTTGTTTATGCTAACATCAAATCTAGGAGAATAAAATTCTACCAAGAATTTGAATTTAATTTAGACCTCTAAGCTAAGAAAGACTCATATGCCATTTGGGGTTTATGAGTCCCATTAGGCTAATTTTGGAAAATACCTTTCAAGAAAGGATTAGATTCATGTGAAATCTAGATTGGTGCCCCAAAACCTAGGTGGGACCCATATTCCCAAGGTGGTGTATGAGTCGAAAAACACACGAATTTCGATTGGATGTTCATAGATGTAGGGATTAATCTTAGAAAGATGAATGAATTAAGGCCTTTGGATGTAAAATAAGGCCAATTACAGCATAAAGAAGTCCAATTAATTAATTAAACATTAGATTAGTGTGAAAGTGTAAAGGTACACTTTACAACACCCTAAATAAGCAACAATTAGGTCCACTTAGTTTACAAGGGCCAAAGACCTAATTTGAATGTGTTAAACAAATTACAACACTAAATCAAGGAAATATTGAGCTTAATTGAACAAGGAGGGCCCAAACAAGTGTGAAAATGTAGAGGGATACTTTTCCTATACTATATTTAGCCCCCACTTCATTAAGAGCAGGAACTTACTTCAAACTCACACTAAAGTAGACAAAACTTGCATCAAGAGGGGTTCAAATGTACCAATGCTAGTAAGATAGGATGAAAATGACCAAGAGGCTTGCACAAGCCCCCATGATCAAGATCTTATGGAAAACCAACATAGACACAAAAGAACATACATGAAAAATAATGCGAGGAACAATAACAATGCACAAGAATACACTACCAAAGACAAAGAGAAAGAAAAGAAAAAAAAAGGGGGTGGATAAAGCTTTGACCATTTATCCCACACATTGTGGATCAAATCTAAGCTATTTTTCTAAAAATGCATGCTCACTCTAAGGCAACAAAAGTTCAAGCTATCCACTAGGTGAGTATCAAAAAGGGTGAGACACATATGTACACGGCCAATACGCACTCACATAAACAAACAAGTGGCTATGGGAAAGTCATGCCAAATATTAGCTTGGATTGTTCAACCAGATTAGAGCTATACCTTTGTTGCCATTTCAATTTTCACCTCTGGTATGCGAATTAGAAATGGATAGCTATGCATAGATTAACTACTCTTGAAATTAGGAGGGGAAGCTTCCTCTCTAGTGAAGTTGCTTAAAGAAAGTAAACTAAAACTAATTTCCAATATTTTTTTTCAACTAATAGAACACTTGAGGTTATAAAAATCTAGCACCTTAGTTGAGATTTTCACTTTTTAAGCTTCAACTATGACTAAGCCTACTTTAATGATGCTTTTGACAACTCAAGTAAACTCAAAGCTTGACAGTTGAAAGTAAATAGAGAATGATTCTTCGACATAAAACTCACATAAAATTAGTCCCAACACACACCTTAAGACTCATTATACTTTAGATGCAAGATGAAATAAAGATTATATAAGTGAAACACATAAAATGGAAACCTCAGATAGTAGATCAAAGTAGAAAAGTAGGTATAATATTTTTGTTTCTCAAATTTCAACTAACAAAGGTTACACTTTTGGGACAATAGGATTGTAGCAATAACAAGTTTCCAATTTAGCGATCAACTAGAATTCATTAACACAAGTAACACATAAACTTAAATATATCTTGCAACAAAGGTAGGAATACAAGCTTTCTCTTACACTAAGTGAACTGACATTGAATAACAACTTGTAGGAAAAAGTAGGCTCAAAAATTTTCTATCACAATAACTGTTAAAGAAAAGTGGGAAAGGTTTCCCTTATTTATGCAAAAGTGAGAAGTAGGGAGTCCCAAAATCTCCTTGATTTACAACCAAGACTTTGCAACTCACAAGTTGTATTTCTAAAACTAAAACAAGATACCTATCTAACAACCTACTAAAAGCAAAAAGGAGGGAAAGTGCCAACTATTACAACTTGATTCTTTTCTCTCTCACAAAGAGTAGATAAGCATGAGACAAGAATAGCAAGAAAACTTAGAAAAAGCATTGAGTTAACTGCTAATTTAAATCTATCTTTGGGGATATTTTTTCTTGATAAGATAACTCATCCATTGGTATTTTGGGAAAGTATATTTGCCAAAAATATGGTAACTATCTCATTGTTAGGAGCATTGATACTATTTAAGGCAATATTCTTCTCTTCCATGATTCCTTTTTCTTGTACAATCAAACTTAGAAAATATTTGACATCTTCCGCCGATTTGTCAAATATTGCTAATTTTGGTGGCTCTACAACTAGAGTGATGACCTTTTATAAATATACCATCTTGCTTTAGCATATATTTTTTTACCTTGTGCTGACTATCTTTTGACACTCCTTTGTTTCTTTTGCAACTTTTATACTTTTGACGCTTCTCTTGTTTTTTCAATAGAAGGGTATTATACAACTCTTTTGTAATACTTGTCCTTTTGTTCATACCACACTTTTTCACATTCTTCAACTGAGATGATGATGTTTTATGTCCATGGTGGTATTGGAAAGAACTTCTCAACATCATCCAACCTGAGGCTGCAAACAACTCACCCATTTGTTGCTTTCTTCTGAATTCCATGGGAGAATACTACATGCTAAAATTTTGACTTTTGACTATAAACTTGACTATGCTTAGAAAAGTTCTACAAAAAAGCTAAAAATAGCTTTCCAATTTTTCTTGTTTAAAAAGCATATTTTTCAAAAAATAATCTGAGATATGGGTTTTGTGAACAATCTGGTTGTGAAGGGACCCAGATCGTTTTGTTTTGGAAAATTTTGATTGCTGATTGAAAAAGTACAAACCCTAAAATTTTAGGATTTTCTCAAAAAAAGTTGAGAGCTGGGTTTTGTGTAGAATCACATTTCAGAGAGACCCAGTTGATTAGATTTTGAAAATATTGAGGTTTCCTTCAAAAAGCATGGAAAAAGTAGGTTCTTGAAAATTTTAAAATTTTCCAAAGTTGTAGAGAATAAAAAATCAAGCTAACCCGAATTGTTGAAAATTTAAAAATATGACTGCCTTCTATTGAAAATTGATGCCCTGGAAATTTGAAGCATGAAAAGAAAGCCCCTGACCAATCTAATATGGAAAATATGAAGAACTCTTAAAAAGCAACACGTTTTAGTATTCCAATCTTGAGATGAA
The DNA here is from genome assembly GCA_007258455.2 of Sequoia sempervirens. NCBI lineage: Eukaryota > Viridiplantae > Streptophyta > Pinopsida > Cupressales > Cupressaceae > Sequoia > Sequoia sempervirens. Next base: position 42,034,666 of record VDFB02018296.1, read on the forward strand.
TAAAATTATTTGTTTCCTCCTATCTTGCTTTGGATGCCACCTATAAAAATAAGTGAGTAATGAATGCAAAGGCCTTCTTAAATAGGTTTTGAAAAAAATTCTTTTATTCTCCAACTTTAAAACTATGAAGCCAATCTTGAGACAAGTTCGTCAAATGTAGACACTACTTCGAATGTTGAAGGATGAAATTTGAAAAATTTACTAAGGCATTGAACTCTGGGCACCTTTACTTGGCAGACAAACATTTTCTTGAAATTTTATAATTTTTGCTTGATTTTGACCTTAGTTTGATCCTCAATTCCAAGCACTCGGTAAATCCTGTGAACTTGTTGATGATCTCATTGTAGAGGTTGATTGAATTTGAGGTGACTTTTTTGGAGGAAATTTTGAAAATAATCAATTCTAGACCCCCAAAATCATGGGAACCCCTAGCTACCAGGGATGCCTTAACTTAGGGGAGAGATATTTTTATGTGGTTTTAAATCTCTTAATTCTTTTTGACATTCAGATGAATTGTTATTTTCATATGTTCAAGAGGTCCGATGAATTGACAACTAGATTCATTGAATAGCTCAGAGAATTATGAGGAAGAACTCTTGGATGTTGCATTTCCTAAAAATTGAATTTAGGGGGGAAAAATCTTGGGCACCCCTTGCTAGCTAGGGCACCCAATTCGTCTAGAGTTAGAATTTTTTAAATCATTTTCTTTGCTCATTTGATCAACAATATCTAATTACTTGAAAATCATGTAAGTTCACCATTGATTTCATTGGAGAGCTTGCTAGAATATTAAGGAATGTTATGAAGACTTCAAACCCTAATTTCAACTTTCAGGCGCTCAAATCCTTGGGTTCCCCTAGCCACTTGGGGCACCCAAACTCTCTAGACTTAATCATTTTTGAACATTTTCAATTTTCAACTTTTAACTTTCCATGCCTTATCCTCCATTTTTTTTTAAAACTATGGGTGACTAGGGAATTTGAGGATCTGGCAGAGACATTCACTAAAAAGCTTGCAAAATTTTGAAGACAATGAATGATTTGGAAAACCCTAATAGCTAGATTACCCCCTCCAAAACCCTAGGCACCCCTGGCTACTTGGGGCACCCAAGAATCCCAGAGATAGTTTATTTTCAGATTATTTTCATGATTTCTAGTTTGCCCCTTTTTGAAATTTCCCCGTTTGATTAGAGATTCTAGCTAATTGATCGATCTAATGGAATTGTGGTTGGATTCACTATGGACCCCTAAGGATTCTGAAAAAAAAATCTTGGTGGCACGAACCCTAACTCTATCATTTGGAAACTTTAAAGGTTGGGCACCTCTAGATAGTAGGAGTGCCTTTACTCTCTAGTGTTAGTTTTTTTATTTGAAAATTTCAACTTTTTCTTCATTATCACTCTTTGCATTGTGCTTAGCAGTCAAGGTTGAAAAATATTCTAAGGCATGAATGGTTAGGATCCTAGACTAAGCAGGGGCACCTGACATCTCAAGACTTAGTCAAATTTCCCTCAATTTTCAAGATTCTCAAACCTCCTTCCTTTGTTCTTCATTCCTCAAGCATCTTTTGCAATTTATCTATCTATACAACATTTGAGACTTCAAATATGATACATGTCAATTTAATAACCTCTATTAATAACCTTGGAGCTCTAGTTTAGCTTTTGAAAAAGAAAAATTGACCCATTAGAGAAAGAATGATCTTTTTGATGATTCCAACTGAACCAGCCTGATGAGGAATTTTTTTAATCCAATTAAAATTAGTTTGAACCCTTGGAGTTAGACATTCTATTTTTAGAGATTTTTTTTTTTTTAGAAAATTTTGCAAGCATCCATCTAAGAAAAAACCCAAAAAATCCAAGCCTATTTTTAAAAACTTTCTATTTTTTAAAAAATTCCTAAAATTAAGGGCCAAAAAACTGAGATCTAGATTTTTCTTCTAGGTCACTCTGAGCAAACCCAGATCCTCAAATTTTGAAAATTTTGAGTTTTTCACCCTCATGCATGACATGCAAAATCTATTTTTCAACCCTTTTTGACAATTTTTGATAAGACTTTTACCATTTCTTCAAAATGCCTAAGTGTAGCACAAATTTTAATTTGGGGTAGAACAACCTCTTGATAACTTTGATAAGGCACCACACAATAGTGAAATTCAAGCTTAATGAGGCAAGCAAAGCTTTGTATGCTCAACACTCATGAACAAACAAGATGGCTCCATAGGCAAGCAAAGTGTAATAGAAATTACAAAATATTGTAAGGTATGTTCAAAGGAGTCTTGCTTAGTTTATGTAGGGTATTAACTCAGGGAAAATCATGCCTAATGTCTCAAGAGAGGACTAATTGAAGAATATAAGCTTTGTAACTTAGGGGATGCAGTGTGTTGCATCAACCCACTAAGAAGAATATAATATGCTAGGAGAGATCATGCTCTTGAAGGAAATCACACCCAATGTCACCACAAAGTGCAAGACACATCGCATGAAGTAAGAATACTACACAATGAAACATCAAATGCCAAAGAATAATGCCAATGTATGCCTCCACTTTAAAGAAATTTCTAAACACCATTTTGTGAGAAATTACTTTAAAGTAGCAAATTATAAATGCTAACAATAAAAAGGACATGAGAGCTTATTTGGAAAGCCCTATGCCAATTCATATGTTTCCAAATGAAGCTATGTCATTAAAAAGGAATGGGTTACCCCCAAAATGAAAATTCAAACACATAAGGGATCCATGGATTTGGCGTCAATATGTTACTACAATGTTATTAGAGAGCTCAGAGTTGTCATGATTCCCCAAATACTCATGGAACAAGAAGAATAACACAAAGAGAGTGAAAAAAAAGCAAAACCTTTCAAGTCAACATGGAAGATACATGAATCTCTCGAAACCTTGCATCATCCCCAAAAGGAAAACACAAGACAAAGAAAATAGAAAAGGAAAAAAAATTTGGTCAACATGGAAGATACATGAATGTCTCAATGCCTTGCATCATCCCCAAATGGAAAACACAAGAAAAAGAAAAAGATAAAATATTATGACATATAAAAGAATGTAGATACAAATAGAGGAATGTCACAAAGAGAGAGAGACACCAAATAGAACTGTATGGGGAGATCACAATATGCACATGCAATCACATGAAAGAAACATGAAAAAAAAGGCAATGCAAAAGACTAGTAAGGAACATGTGAGTCAACCTATTAGCAGGTTGTCTACATCCTAATCATGTTTATCGTATATGAAAGTTAGAAAACTATCCATTGAAGGGACAAAACCAAGTGCTAAACTAGGGCCATTACCAACCTCAACACTCTTCTTAGGAGGATTATCATTTAAGCTCATAGAAAAGGAAAACAATGTATTCAATTCATTATGCACTTCTTCATCAATCTTAGTAGCCTCATCATCGTCACCCAAGTTAATCACAATGGTAGGTAAAATGATAATGTCTAAAGAAGGATTTAGCTCATGTTGCGGTATAGGATATTTTTGTTTGAAAGAAGTAGGAGATTCATCGTGTATTGCTTCAGTTGAGTTTGGATTGTGATTTTCTTTTTTGTTTTCTTCATTTAACCTTTGAGCAAGAGCACAACATCTAAGCCTATACCCTAGCATTTCCATTTCTTTTAGTACAATTTTTAAGTTGCATTTTTGTAGGAGAGGGTTTATCAACGATATGTTTCTTTTCTTCCCTAAGGGGAGGAACAGAAGGAACCATGGAAGGTTGTTCAACCACTTTCTATTTGGCTTTGTAAACTTTTTTTATTTTAGGATACATGACGAGATTGTTTTCACTATCTCTTGGTATTTTTTAGGAAATAGACAAAGGATTTGTCTTATGTTGATCTTGGTTGTTTGGAATGATTTTAGGTTCAATCATGGTTTCATCAAGGATGGTAGGCTTATTCATAGTTTGAGGCATGTTTTTAAGGGATAATTTTTCTATTCATTTTGCCTTGAAATTTTGGTAGGATTTGAAAAATAAATCTTCTCAAGGTTTTATAGCTTCCATAGGCAAGTTCCATAGGCTTAGGCCAAAATAAATCTAGTGAAAATTTTCCATGGGAAGATAGGGTTAAAGCCATTATGGTGTTGAGTGAAAATTTCATTGTTGAAGGGAAAATTTAAGCATTTATGTACAACCTCTTGGCAAGACACACTGCAATTATGCTTTAGTGTTGTCATTGATGGAAAACCTAGTCAGTAATTGGATCTGTATGACATCATTTTCTTATACTAGTTGTTAGATTGAGGGCAGTCAGGAAGAACAGACCATCTAACAGTTTGGTGTTCAACAATTCATGCGTAGATTTCCAATTGTTATCTTGAGTTGTGGATCTCATGAAAGGTGTATTAGTGTATTTCTTGTGTTATCCAAAAATCATAGTGCCTCGTACCAAGTGATGTGTAAGTTTGGAGATCTAGTTGATAATTTTATGTTTATCAGTATTTTGGGGCTGACTTAGTTGATAAAATGTGGTGTGGATATTCAAGGAATGTTTATTTGAATATTTTTGTGTTTGATAATTTTTTTCAGTCCAAGCTAAATGTTATCACCTGAAGTTGCACCCTTGTTGAACCAGATGTTCAACACCTCAGTATAACATGGGAAGACCTCTAAAGTTGTGGGTCACTTATAGATAGAGGTAAACCTTTGGAGAAGGTTGGCTTCCTTTGGTATCACCTAAACTACTGATTCTGTAAAGGAAAAGGGAGAAGGAGTGCGAAAAAATAAAACTAAATATTATGGTGATACACCGAATTGGTAAGAAATCATGAAATGAAAACAAGATGAACATACACTAGAAAAATAATGGTAGCTATTTTATTTACTCAACATAGCCTCTTTGAACTTATGCATCATTCTTTAAAAGGCTTGATCTACATACATATTTTAAGAAGGAAAGATGAATTTCACAACTTTAAGGTATGAATGCAGACTTAGAAAAGCACAGTTGAAACCTTGCATCATCTAAAAATATAGCAATGAGAGTAGTCTGAACACTAACACTGGCTTTCAAGGTAAACTTTGTGTTTTATATTCCAAAATTGAAATGAGTTACAAAGCATACATCAGCTGAGAAAGGATTGTTAAAAATCACTAACTCTTGAGAATGCATAATCTGAAATCCTTTGCAAAGAGCAAAAAATTCCCTATATACAAAAGTGATGTCAGCCCCCCTAAGGCTTACAAAAATATCAGTCTTCAGAAAAAATCTGCCCCTAGATCTTTCTAAAGGAAGTTAATGCTATGTCCCCACTGTCCATGTCGATGAAGAGTCACTCCAGGAATGACCCCCTTGATCTTTTACAACTACAACATTAACTTCCTGGTGTTCGTGTCCACCTTCAAACCTCCCTACCAAGCTACTTTGAATGCTCCTGGGCTCAGAACAAATCCACGTCGCTTTCTCTCTGTTGATCTCCCTCATAAGGGTCAAACTTCCACAACTCTCTTATAGCCTCCTCCAATTGGCTAAACAGGTGTTACATGGGATTTCTAGATTGTCAAAGGTATCTTAGATTAAATTGCATGTCGGTGAGACACCTACCGTGTCTCCGCAAAGCGATTATACTCTACAGAAGCATCGACAAGCATACACCTGTCGGTGAGATTTTACATCAAGCTGCAAAAGTCATATCAAAATCCTTGAAACTATCGGAAAGATTTTCACCTTTGGCAAAAGGTCATAGTGGGCACTAAGAGTCATGTCGATACCCCTTTTCAATTGGCAAGTCCATCGCTATTGGAAAGACTCTCCATTGTTGGCAAGAGCCTTCATCAAGACCCTCATCCTTTGGTGAGACACCATCATGTCAGGGAGACCTCTAAGAGAACACAAACCATTTTCCTCGGGCTCAAACATTTCTTTTAGTGAGACACTAGCAAGTCGGGAAGACATCATGCTGAAGCCCTATCATTATACCATTATGCTTCTCCATCAACAAAACACCCATGTGTCGGCGAGCCCTCTTGCCGAAGGCACAACCCTTCACCAAGACCCCTCATTGGTTGGTAGGACCTCATAGCGATGATGTCTCCATGTTGGCGAGACTCTACACAGTCGGCAAGATGTCTCCCCAAAACCAACCCACTTTGGTGAGACATTTCATCATCGGTGAGACATCTTATCAAGCTCAAAACCTTTCACTAAGAGCTCCATTCGCTTTGGTGAGACTCCCCCTCATCAGCGAGACATTACACCAACCGCCTCCATTTCTCTTGAGCTTGAATCCTCTTCGATGAGACTCCCACTCTGTCACCAAGACATCTCCCCGAGATAACAATCTTTTGGCTAGTTGAGACCATTTCGGGGAGACTCCCATGTGTCGGTGAGACATTATGCTGAAGGAAAAACATTCGATGACCGAAATTATTCCCCTAATGCCACCATTGTGAAAAATTGTTGGCATGACCTCCCTCCAAGTAGAGAGATACATGAAGACTCATGGTGACCTGAATGTCCTAGCGATGGGTGTATTAAACTAAGTAGAACACATTGCTAGTTGAGAAGACAACAGGAGGGTCTTGCAGACTTTATTCTCTTATGAGTTTTTTTTTGTGCCAAAACTGATCGAGGCATACCTTCCAACAAACCTCCTTGTGAAATATCCTCAGGTTTATGATCTAACCCTTGATGTAAATTCCCCATTTGGCCTTTATGAACACCTAAAACATAATTTTTCTTGCCTAATGAGCCTGTAGGTGAAAATCAAGCAACATTTTTGGTGACCTTTACTGGATGTTTTCCTACTAAGCATAGAAACCAGTAGCCAAAACTTGTCCATTGGGCATGGGGTCCTTAGGAAAACTCAAAAACATTCAAAATCGGCTTGCATCTCCTACAACTCACTTGCGACTCATAGAACAAATCAAGACAGTGGAAACTTGTAGAAACTGTAGAAACTGAGGTGAAACTAACAAACTATGCTGGAACAACAGTTAGGGAATGAAAAAACATTTAAACTAAAGTGTTGAAGCACTTATTGAAAGCATAAAACCTATTCTACTATGTACAACGATAAATCATACCTCAAAACAACATTTGAGGTGAATCCCATTAACTGGGATTGGTAAATTTTCCCCATTCATGCTTGATAACTAGAATACATTATGCTCCTTGCATTTAGTAATAACAAAAGGGCCTGCCCAGAAATGGTAAAATTTTGTATGTTTTCTTGGACCACTCTTTAGCACATCCCACTTGAGAACAACATCACCTTCCTTGAAAACTTTGGCTGTAGCCTTCTTATCAAATTTTTTCTCCATTTTTCACTGATGATACTCCAAAGTTTTCATTGCCCTATCTCTTGATTCTTCAAGCTCCATGAGCTTTGCATATCTTATGGACATTGGGTCTTGTTCTTCATACATCTCCAACTGATGAACAATGTCTAGAGCTAGAAGCTCTGCAGATAGAGGTAACCTAGCCTCTTTACCATAAACAAGGACATATGGTGAATTACCAACTAATCTCTTATGGGTTATCCTAGCTGCCCAAAGTGCAGATTTCAATGTGGTATGCCAAATTATTTGATTGTCTTCCATAGTCCTCTTAATGATTCTAATCAGGTTTTTATTTGTAATTTCAGCTAACCCATTACCCTGTGGGTAATAGTTAGAGGAAGCATTCAAATGAATCCTATGTTTAATACCCCAATCTCTAACTCTTAATCCAACAAATGCAAGAGAATTATCTAAAATGATAGTGTCAGGAACTCCAAAGCTAGTGATTATGTGTTCATAAAAGCTTAGAACTGAAGATTCATTTTCTTCTTTCAAAGCTACTGCCTTTGTCCACCATGTGAAAAAGTCTGTAGAAGTCACCACCCACTTGTGACCAGCACTAGATGGTGGATTAATTGGTCCAATAAAGTCAACGCCCCATCTCATGAAGGGATGCTCCACCTGAACTAGATGTAGAGGCATAGCAAGAAACTTTTCTTTTCTTGAAAATAAAGCACATTTAACACATTTTCTTGACCATGCATATGCATCTTTAAACAAGTTGGGCCAGCAGTAACCAATGCTCATGATTTTTCAAGAAGTTGTCCTTGGAGCAAAGTGTCCTCATGAAACTTCATAATGTAACTCATGTAGTACTCTTTATGTTTGATCAGTATTAATGAACCTTAACAAGACACCATTCAGATCTTTCCTAAAAAGGATATTATCAATAAGGAAATAAGGAATTGATTGCAATCTGAAGTATCTTTTTTTTTCTCTATCCAGGCCTTGTGGAAATTCACTAGTATGAAGAAAGTGGGTCATTTCTTGAACCCAGCTTGCTACTAATGCAGGTGCAGAGGCCTGAACATTTTGAGATTGATCAGTATTAGCTAAAATTGCATCATTTTGTGATTTCTATGCATCTTCAGAAGTGGAGGCAAGTTTCTCACAAAGTACTCTACCTCTGACAAGTTTTGTGATGTAGATACTGGCATCAAATTCAAGTACTTTTGTGATCCACCTTGCTCTTTTGTCACTCAGATCTTTGTTCAACAAAAATTCCTTCACACTTGAGTGTGCAACCAGAATATGAATTTTATTGTTTGAAACTAGAGGCTTAAACTTCTTTAGGCTTCTAATCACAGTGAGAACATGTTTCTTAACAAATGTATACTTCTCTTCATAATCAGCAAGTACTTGACTAAAGAAAGCTATGGGCTACTCTAAATTATCACTATTTTTCTGAACTAGCATAGCACAGATTGAACTAGTGCTGCCAAAAGCATACAAGAAGAAGTCTTTAGAGAAATCTAGATTTACCAGTGTTGGAGCTGATGCTAAAGCTTCCTTGATTTCTTCAAAACTGTGTTTTTCTTCTCTAGTCCAACTGAAAACTGCATTCTTTTTAAGCATGGTGGTCAAGGGTTGAAGTAAATTTGCAACATTAGGAATGAATCTTCTTAGAAAGTTAATTCTCCCTAAAAATCTCTGCAATCCATTCTTGTGATTGGGTAATGGCAGTTCAAGTATAGCTTTAACTCTTTTAGGATCAACGATAACTCCATCTTTTGATACTATATGGCCTAATATTTTACCTTCATGAACTACAAAAAAACTCTTTTTCGGATTGAGAGATATTCCATATTCCCTACATTTTTCAAAAACTTGCTTGAGATGTGACAAGTGTTCATCGGCATTCTTTGAATATACAGTTATGTCATCTAAATAAACTAGCAAAAATTTCTAAATTAAATTATGAAATTCCATATGCATGGCACGCTGAAAGGTGGCACCGGCATTAGATAAACCAAAAGGCATTCTCTTGTAGGCCATAATGCCCCATTTTTTTATAAATGTTCTTTTATATTGATCCTCCTCTTTGGCCATAATCTGGTTATAACCAGAATATCCATCCAAAAGAGAAAATCTCTTTGAACCAACAATAGCTTGAAGAATTTGTTCCATAGATGGTAAAGGGTAATGATCCTTCAGAGATGCTCTATTAAGGTCTCTAAAATCTACACATAATATTATCTCACCACTCTTTTTTCTAACTGGAACAAGTTTAGAAACCCAGGATGTGTGTTTAATTGGAAACACGATACCCCCCTCAACTAACTTGGTCAACTCTTTGATCATCAAAGGTTCAAGCTTGGGGTTCAATGGTCTCTATTTTTGTCTAATAGGCTTGGCATTAGGTTCTAACTCAATTGAATGTTGTGCAATATGAGGATCAAACCCTCTTAAATCAAAATATTGCTAAGAAAAAACATCATGATATTCTTGGCATAAAACAATGAAAGCTCTCTTATCTTCAGCTGAACAAATTTTGCCTAATTTGAGAGGTTTTCCTTTAAAGATTTCCACCTCTTCATAATGATCCTCTTTCACTTGAATGCCAACTTTGTTCTTCTTAAGCTAGTCATCAGAATTGAAGATGGATTCTAAGGTAACCAACCCTTTGGGAAGTTTATTCATCTTCAGCTATATCACTTGATCATCATACTATTGTTTGATTTTTTTTTGTTTTACTATAGAAAATTGATCTTCTTGGAGCAGAAAGGTTAAAAAAATTTCATCATTTTCAAATACCTTCTAGTTAAGGTTGTTATCAGGAATTGATGGCCTAATAACCACCTTAACAAAGTGTTGTATTTTTCCTTTTTTAATATCGCCCGAGATATCAAACTGTGCTCCAATTGCTACAAGTCTGTCAGAATGCTTATTCTGAATTTGTGGAATAGAAATCAAATTGAAGGCATTAAATTCTTCAATTATGTTCCATACTCTATTTTTGTAAGACTTCAAAGCATCATTACTGGCAACATTGACCCCCCTGACTTGATTAACTATCAATTCATAGTCTCCATAGACCTTCAAACAGTCGATTCCTCTTTTCCTTGCCCATTCAAGGCCTTGCATAAGTTCTTCATACTCATCACTATTGTTAGAACATGCAAAAGAAAAAGAAAAGGCTAAAAAATACTTATCACCCTGTGGAGAAACCAGTATTGCACCTCCACCTACTCCATTCTTGCTTCTAGAACCATCAAAAAACATTTCCCAAAGTCTACTTTGCTGCTACAACAACTGATTTGTACCTTTTTCAAGGTTTAGAATCACTACATCAGGTTCAAGCATCACATAATTACCCATACCAACATCTTGAAAAAGGTCTACAGGACTATCCAACATACTTTCAACTACCCATTCATGTAGAAGCACATCAAGAACAACTTCTGCTTGAAGTTCTTGAGTGGAAACTAGTTCACTGTCAGAAAAAATGACACAATTTGTGTCTACAGCAGTAGGAACAACATTGATAGGGCTTGGGTTATATGACTCAATGTGGTCCTTAGCCAACTTTTCAGATTTAATAGTAACTTTGGTTCCATATCTAGTTCTAAACAACATATGTGACCATTCAGCTGACACATAACCACCTATCTTAGTTGTAAAGTCTCTTGAGAGGCACAAAGAAAAGAAAGGTGGGAGATCTATGACACATACGTCTTGAGGAACTAAAAAAATAGGACAAGAATGAAGGGTAAGACTCAAATCTTTAATAATACCTAATGTACTAATAGAAGTACCATCCAATTGAATCACTTCTTTCTCTAAAGGCTAATACTTCAGTCCAAGTTTGTCAGCAATTTGCTTTGGCATTACTGAGCTACTAGCTCCATTGTCTACCATACAGTTATGAACTAACTTATCACCTATGATTACTGACATGTAAAATGGAGGTGGTTTAACTTCTTTTCCTGTCTCTTTGCTGGGTTGTTTATCATTTTGTTGAGTATTATTTGTCAACACAGTTCTAACTTGACCTATTGGAGACTCAAATTCATCAAACACTTTAAAATTTGACAAAGCTAAGTGTAACATATCTTTTTGACCTGGGATAGCTAATGAATCCCACATAGACATCGTTACATTTGTCTTTTTCATACTATCAAGAATGTTATAGGGTATAGCTGGATTTAATTTATGATGTACCTTTATGCCAGTGTGGTCTGCTTGCAAGCGTGGCTACTCCTTCATTGGGAGTTGCTAATTTCTTTGCGATCCACGAGTGACTTGAGAGGTAGATGGTTCTACCACTGATGCTTTTCCTTTATCAGCTGCTTGATCAAACTCAAAAGTTGTTTTCCTTGCCCTTCTATTAGCTACAACTAAAGAATCATCTACATTCAGTCCACATAATTCTTCACCTTGCTAGTTAAGTAGATTAGTGTCATTAGTAGGCTAATCTTGGTGTTGTGGAGATGCATCATTGAATTCATTCTGCTATGAACTTGAGGCATTCTATACCATAAGTGCCTGATTAATGAGTCCATTTGAGCAAGTGGCCTAATTGTGAGGTTGGTTACAAGGGTTACACCACTCATAATTTGCTGCCAAGTTGTTTTGAACAGGGACAAGATCCTTAACTATACGAATAGGTGCTAGAACAAAAACCTGAAAAGGTCTAATGTTTACACTCTATCTTGGGCCCTATTAGTTTCCTTGATAAGCTTGTCTATTACCTTGATACTATTGTTGTTGACCTAAATTCTACTATTAATAGGGCCTGCTATATGCTTGTTGTTTCTCCAAGGTCACAAGATTATTTCCAAAATTTTGTAATAAACTTTTGATCTCCTATAGCTCATTTGAAGATTTTGTAGCAGCAGTCTCTTGATTTATGGCAACTGGAACGAGTGGAAAAAGATGCAAAAGGTGGTATCTGCAAAGGGATATTCGAATGAATATCTAGAAATATAGGCTTTGGTGGCTTAGGAGCAAGTTTACCAGCCTATATTAGGTTGTTTTCAACTCTGATTGCTACTTCAAATTCATCTGATAGAGAATCACCCCCCATTGATTGTATCATAACAGCTATATCACTATTAAGAACCTTCAAAAAGTATAAAAATGCATATTCTGGAAGTGGTCTTAGTGTTGTAGGAATCCTATCACAGGTTATTTGAAATCTAAAATTGAAATCATTCATTTGCTCCTGAGGAGCCCTCTTAAGCATTGTGTAATTTATCACTCAACTCATCCCAAGTGGCAATTGAACCTACTCCAAGGCTCCTGAACCATTGTAATGCTCTTCCTTTGAATGATGTTGCAAGAAGTCTTACAGCTACATCTTCTTGTGTAATATAATGCACACCACATAAGGAAGCCACATCTCGTATATGCTTAAACAGGGTAGTTTGGTCTTCTCTAGTAAAAGTTGGCAAGCTTTTCAAAGCTATGATTGGAATGTCATTGTGTTGTGTCAAATTTAATGGACTACCTCCATTAAATGGCACAAAAGGCTGATTTCTAGGAGCAGCCATTAGAGGTGGATTTTCCTGCACTCCTAGTGAAACAAAAGCTGGGACAACAATATGGAATCTCACAAATGGAGGAGTAGATTTGGTTCTTCTAGAATAGATAAATGTTGTCCCTGACCTCTCTATTACCCTGCCTTGTCTTCTAGGTGGTGAAAGCTGCAAATATTCAAAAGGACCTAAACTGCTCCTTGTCTTAACTCTTCTCATAAACTGTAAAAGCATTGGTTCTGAAGTTCTTCCTCTTTATGGAGTCGCCAAGTATGCTACAATGACTTATGTAAAGTATGAACTTATTGGTTGCATACCAAACCAATAGTATAATGTGGAACTTGTCCCACAGGGTGTGCTAGAGACTATTATCACCTGAAGTTGCACCCTTGTTGAACCAAATGTGTAACACCTCAGTGTAACATGGGAAGACCTCTAAAGTTTTGGGTCACTTATAGACAGAGGTCAACCTCCAGAGAAAACCGGCTTCCTTTGGTATCACCTAAACTATTGATTCTATAAAGGAAAATGGAGGAGTGTGAAAAAATAAAACTAAATACTATGGTGATACACTGAAATGGTAAGAAATCATGAAATGAAAACAAGACGGACTTACACTAGAAAACTAATGGTGGCTATTTTATTTACTCAACATAACCTTTTTGAACTTTGCATCATTCTTGAAAAGGCTTGATCTACATACATATTTTAAGAAGGAAAGATGAATTTCATAGCTTTAACATATGAATCTAGACTTAGAAAAGCATAGTTGAAAACTTGCATAATCTAAAAATATAGAAATGAGAGTAGTATGAACACTAACACTGGCTTTAAAGGTAAATTTTTTTTTTATATTCCACAATTGAAATGAGTTACAAAGCATACATCAACTAAGAAAGGACTGTTAAAAATCACTAACTCTTGAGAATGCATAATCTAAACTCCTTTACAAAGAGGTAAAAATGCCCTATATACAAAAGTGATGTCGCCCCCCCTAGGGCTTACAAAATTATCATTCTTTAGAAAAGATCTACCCCTAGATCTTTCTGAAGGAAGTTAATGCTACGTCCTTGCTATCCATTTCAATGAAGAGTTGCTCCAAAAATGACCCCCTTGATCTTTTGCAACTACAACATTAACATCTTGGTGTTCATGTCCACCTTCGAACCTCCCTGCTGAGCTGCTTTGAATGCTCCTGGGCTTTGAACAAATCCACATTACGTTCTCTCTGTTAATCTCCCTCACAGGGGTCAAAATTCCACAGCTCTCATGTAGCCTCCTCTGATGGGCTAAATAGATGTTACATGGGATCACTAGATGGTCAAAGGTCACTCAAATTAAATCGCATGTCGGTGAGACACCTACCATGTCTCCCCGATGTTATTATACTCTACAGCAGCATCAACAAGCATACACCCATCGGTGAGAAATTACATCTAGCTGCAAAAGTCATATTGACATCCCTAAAACCATCAGCAAGACTTTCACCTTTGGCAAAAGGTCATAGCGGGTGCTAAGAGTCATGTTGATACCCCTTTTCGATTGGTAAGTCCATCACTATTGGCAAGACTCTGCATTATCAGCAAGAGCCTTCATCGAGCCCCTCATCCTTTCGTGAGACACCATCAGGTCAGGGAGACCTCTAAGAGAATACAAACCACTTTCCCCAAGGTCAAACATTTCTTTCCGTGAGACAATAGCAAGTTAGGAAGACCTCACGCTGAAGCCCTATCATTATACCACTGTGCTCCTCCATCAATGAGACACCCATGTGTCGATGAGACCTCTTTTCGAAGCCACAACCCTTTTCCAAGACCCCTCATTGGTCGGTAGGACCTCATAGTGATGATGTCTCCATGTCGAGGAGACTCTACACAGTCGGCAAGACATCTCCTTGAAACCAACCCACTTTGGCAAGACATTTCATCATCGGTGAGACCTCTTACCAAGCTCAAAACCTTTTGTCGAGAGCTCCATTCGCTTCAGTGAGAATCCCCCTCATCGGCGAGATGTTACACGAACCACCTCCATTTCTCCCAAGCTCAAATCCTCTTCAGTGAGACTCCCACTCCGTCACTGAGACATCTCTCTGAGATGACAATATTTTGGTGAGTTGAGACCATTTCAGGGAGACTCCCATGTGTCGGTGAGACATTATGCCAAAGGAAAAAATTTCGACGACCAAAATTATTCCCCCAATGCGAGCCTTGTGAAAAATTGTCAGCATGACCTCCCTCCAAGTAGAGAGATACATGAAGAATCACGGCGACCCGAATGTCCTAGCGATAGGTGTATTAAACCAAGTAGAATGCACTGCTAGTTGACAAGACAATAGGAGGGTCTTGCCAACTTTCTTCTCTGATGAGTTTTTTTTTTCTCACCAAAACTAATTGAGGCATGCCTTCCAATAGACCTCCTTGTGAAATATCCTCAGGTGCATGATCTAACCCTTGATGTAAATTCCCCATTTGGCCTTTATGAACACTTGAAACACAATTTGTCCTACCTGATGAGCCCGTAGGTGAAAATTGGGCAACACTAAGTTGTGGACAATTGTTGTGGATGTGCATTAAATAATTCTTAAGTTTTGATCCAACACTTGCAAATATTTTAAGTTTTATTAAAGTTGACTTGTTGCGATTAAATTGGTAGTCATGGATATATATGTATGATCTATTATATCACTTTGGTATATATGCATGGTGTGTCGATGTGTATTGTGAATATCAGAAGAGTGCTAGAGAAATTTTATGCATAGTTTCACTTGCATATAAAGATTTTGTGCTGCAAGATAGAGTAGAGCAGAGCAAAAGTTCAATATCAATCTGAAGGATAGAAGATCCACAAGTGAGCCTAACCAGAACTATAATGAAGCATTTTTAGATGCTATTCTTTTAGTTTATTCTCTTTGATCTAATCCAAATATCTGTAAGGAAGTGTGCCTCAATGCAAGTGCATTCTCATTTTGTAATCTTCTTTTTGACTATACTTAGATTATATTGTGGATTTTCCATCCACCGTGGTTTTTCCCCTAATAGGGTTTCCATGTAAAAATCCTTCTTTTATGGTGTTATGGTTATTTTCTTTCTAGTTTTTTATATTTGTCTTGGTTGAATGTTTCAAGTGGGTTAGTGATCAGAATAATAAAGTTAGATCTTACAAAACACTGATTCACCCCCCCACTCTTAGTGTTGGTTGTTTCGAAAAATTTGTATCAGGGCTAGTACTTTGAAAGAAGTCTAAAAACTTGGGGAGATCTTAGAAAGTGTTTTCAATGGACACAACCAGTCTTCAACAACAATTTATGGTGGCCCTACATGATTTTGACCGATCAAAGTATTAGAACTAGGAATTGCAGGAAAGTCTTGAGAATGCAAAGAGAATCATCCAGTCATTGAAAGATAAAATCAATGAATCAATGGAGAAAATAAAGGAATTATGTGATCAGCTCAAGTAGAAGAATAGAAGCATGGAAGATGAACAACTCAATCATTCCTTGAAGGAGAAAATATAAGAGTATGAAAAGTTTTCCATAGAAAATGCTACCATGAAGCTTGAGATGGAATCCATCATGATGAAAATGACCAAGGAAATTGAAGATAGAAAGAAGAATGAGGAAAATATTGCTCAATCCTTGAAAGAAAAATATGAACAATGCAACCAATTGGACAATGAATTGGAAGAATCTAAAAACAATGAGGAAATGCTTGAAAAACAACTTCATGATCTTAGAGATGAACTTACTGCTGCAAATGAGTACAAGGAGAAATTCAAAGCCAGTTCAGCCAAACTTGATGAACTAATTAAAGGTCAAAGGACTGATGGTGATAGGCGAGGTCTTGGATATGAAGAAGAAGAAATTTTCTGATCTGGATAAAATAAATCTAGATAGGGGAGATTCAAGCAAGGAAATTAGGTGAATGGAGCTAGAAGGAATTCAGTAAGACAACCAAATGCTCAAAGATTCAATGGCTACTATTTTTCTTGCAACAAATTTGGTCATATGGTTTCTCAATGTAGGAGCAAGATGAACACAAGTGGACCATCATTCTCAGGTCAGTGCTTTAATTGCTATAAGTATGGTCATAAGTCCAATGAATGCAAAAATGTGATAAATAACTTTCATAGAGATATCAAATGCTATGCATGCAATAGGCTTGGGAATATTGCTAACCAATGTAGATCAAGGTAAAATCAATGGAACAGTTGGTCTGAATAGAGAAATGTTGTGTGTTACAAATGTAAAAAATTTGGCCATAATGCTAGATTCTATTGGAATAGAAGAGGTCTAGTAAAACAAAATACATAGTAGGATGTCAAAGGAAAAGAGAAAGTTACTACAGATGTGATCAAGAGGCAAATGCAAAAGAAATGGGTGAAAAAGAATCCCTCTATTGAAGGAAATGCACCAGCACTAGAATCTACTTTTAGTAATTCCTTTGGGAATTAGTCTTAGGCCTTTGGCCTAGGGGGAGCTGTCAGAAGAAAAATACTTTAACCCCTTGTAGAAAATTGATACTGGAATGTGGACTATTCCAATAGGTGAATCAATGCTTTTCAGATGTTGTTTAACCCAATTAGAGTCAGTATTATAGAGTTTTGGAAATCCATGAAAGAATTATCAGTCTCAATGCATGAAAATAGAGTAATTGGATAAATTAGGATAAATGAATTTATTGTGAAAAGAAGGGTTAGGTGTGTAGACGATAAAATAACATTTCTACCCTTCATTTGTCACTTTGCATTTTGGCAAAAAGTGGCTTGAAGAGCCCTAGAGTGAACCTTGCTGATTTGTGGAGAGACTCAAAGCATGAAGAAGATTCTCTGATTAAACTCTGATTTGATGGAAAGGTATTTATCGAAAATCCTATGAATTTGTGATTTTGGAATCATGGCAACTCCATTGGTAGTAGAGGTTAAGGAAAAACCCCATCCTAAATTCAAATAACATCCCTATAAGTCTGTTGAGATCAAGCCCTATGGAGCATTTTCATATGTACCATACGGAGTATTGCACACATAAGATATTAGGGATTATATACATGCCAATATTGAAGAATAGGAAGCTCTCAAATAATGAATATGTATTCCCATATTTGAAGAAAGTGAATAGGTTAGATACATTTTGAGCCATGTTCATGTCGAGTTCATGTGGCTAAATATACCCTTCAAGATCATAAAAGAGGCTATATGTGCAGTCACAGGTTTGAATTCCACTAGTAGACTCCTAGTCTTGAAATCCGTGAAGAATGAGAAGGTTATTGAGGCAATAGGTATGAAATGGGATTAAAGGGAAATGACAATAGAAGATATTGCTATAGTGGATGTAAAATTTTCATCAATGGTTATTGGCTACAAGATCTACCATTCTAGCCAAGATAATTATATATCCGGTATGACCATTTATGCAACTTATGAGATGGTGAAAGAAAATATAGAATATGACTTTTGTGAGTTTCTCAGAAGTCAGTTGATGGAGAATTTGAGAAAAGTGAAGAAAGATAACAAGAATACCTTCAAATATTGTAATATGCTATTGTGTTTATTTTTCTATTTCATGGATGAGGTTTCGAGTGTTGGAAAACTGCATTGGCAAAATGATGAGCCTATAGCTATCTAGATAAGCAACATGTTGTTTAGAATTGGTGATCATCAGGTCAGAAATACTACCCTCTAGGGGTACTTCAAAAACATCCAGAATATGATGCATGCCAAGGAAGTCCCACTTCAATTGTGGAATAGTACAAATATGCCATCTATTTCATGGTGGATATTGACCAATATTACATTGAATTTGTTGATTCTAGAACAATATGGATCATGCCTATGGGATACGAAGTAGAGGAGAAAATTCTGAAAATGTATGCAGAACACTTGTTGAATTCACCTTTGGATTAGGAAGAAGACATGTTTGTAAATTATGTAGAGAAAATTATGTAGGTTCATGTGGAACTAAAAATACTAGTGATAGTTACAAGAGTAAGGAAAGAGGTAGAAGTTTTTGTAGAAAATATGGGCATACCTATAGAAAAATTGAGATAAGTGAGAAGGAAGAGAGAAGAGGTAGAAGTAGCAAAAGAGAAAGTAAAAAAAGAGTCTGCTAGTTTGGGAGCATCTTTGGCTTGCACTAGATCTACAAGGAGTTCCCCATCCTTATCTACTCTTGTAGCGAAGCCAGCTCAAGAAAATCCTTCTAGTAAAAGGAAGAAGAATAAAAGCACAAGAAAATACAAACTTGTTTCAAAAGATGAGGAAACAAAATTAGAAGAAGTTTTGAGAGAAATGAAAGCTACCATAACTCAGGTTTTCAAGTTAAACAAGAGCACATCTTTTAGAAAAGAAGGAAAAAGTTGATAAACTTGGTATGTCAATTGAGGAAGTTGAGAATGCAGTTATCAAGGATGGTAATCTTAAACATCTTTGTGAATTGTATGAAACTTTTGATAAATCAAGTCAAAGAATTATTGAAGAAGCCACAATAAAACATATGAACATTTTCAATAAAGTTCTTGTTGAAATTATGTCTAGCTTACCAAAGAGTCTATATGATATTTTGGAGTCGAGAAGATTAAGTGCTAGAGCAGAAGAAGAGAATTATATCAGATTTATGTCTAGAAATGTCAATTGAGGAGATGAATTCACTCCTTGAAAAGGCTAAAAAGTAATTTAAGAGCAAGACAAGGGTGAATAAACTCACATCACTTGGGTGATCCCATAATAGTGGTTTACAATTTTTGTCCAAACTGGACACTAAAATTATTATTTTTAACTAAATCTTCACATTTGGGCACCTATAGCGGCTAAATTGTGAGGAATTTGAAGATGGTGCAAACTAGAGTCTCATCAAATTTTATCTATAGATTCTAAAAATTATTTTTTCAAATTTTTTGGAATCAAATTGCACATCTTTTTCCATCTCCCATGAAAATAGATTTTTTTTAGGAAACAACATTTTTAAAAAGTGACACACACCGTATAAGGCATAACTTTTTTTCCATGAAGGATAAAATTCTAATTCTTTCAAATTTAGATTTGTAACTCTGATATCTAGTGCTTCCACTTGGTTAGATAGTTTTTTATTGAATATTTTTTCCTTAATCAAGTTTCAAAGTGAAACAAATTACAATTCAGACACAACGTATAACGCGTAACTTTTTGTATATGTCAATTTTTTTGTTGGATTAAGGACTTCAATATCTAGTGCACTCATATTTTTATTTTTTTGTTTTGATAATCTTCTATTTTTCCACATGTGAAGAACAAAGAAATTCATTTTCAATGAAAACCTATGATTAATAAAACTTAAAAAACAAATACATAAAACCAAAAAATATTAAAATTATATTCATTGGATAGCTTGTTCTGAGGAATACCATAATAATTTGAAATAAATTTTAAATGAATTCATTTGATCCCCCAAAATCTAAATCAAAAGTGATTTTTTATCAGCATTTTGATAGGTGTAAAAGAGACACATTTATAGGTATGGTTTAAAACTAGCAAGGTTCTATCCAAGGGGGTTTGATCTAAGGTGATTTGATCAAACCCTCTTCAATTGGAATCCTGAAAATGGAACTTTTTAAGGCTTAAATCATTATATTTTCTAAAAATATGTGATTTCAGCTAAAATTCATTCCTCTCAGGAAATGTAAACCACTATTATGACAGCGATGTGATTAGTGAAACTGATGTTGTCGTTGGTGAAACCAATAAGATTCTAGAAGAGTTCCTATTAAAGAATAAGATTAATATTGAGGAATTGAATACTAAATTTTTTCTAGAAAATAAGGAAGTGAATGTAGATGCTAAGAATTTTCAGATTCCTAATAACGTGGAAAATATAGAGACACCTATGCAAAATAAAGTTCCTAAGGTGGTATTAGTTGAGGAGGAGGTAGAAAATGAAGAGGTTGAAATGCCTAAAGGAAATCCAGAAATAGACTCTAAAGAAGAAAAAGCTCAAGTTAAGGAAATCAGAGTGGAGGCAAGAGACACTACCAAGGCAGTGAAGAGATCTTTGATGGAGAACCAAGAATATTTTGATCCTGAATTGGATGAAAGCTCAATCAATCTATCCACTTTTTCCCCAATTCAAATGATGAAGGTTGCATCAATTGCTCAAGCTAAGGCTAGTGAGAATATTTTGAAGTCTCACATAGAGGATAGTGAATTGCTAAGCCTTGCATCTAGAGTTCTACAAAAAATTAATGCCTACTCATGTCATGGATTTTCCTAGTTCCTCTTCTAGTGAGCTAAAGAAGCTCATAAATGCTATAAGTACTCAATTTGAGTCTCTTGAGAAATTTTTTGAGGATAAAGTGCAAAAATATTTTAATGGTAAAAGCTTAGTTGGCTAAAGAAAGTGATTGTAAAGGATAAGAATCTATTAGCCATGTGCATGAAGAACATTCAAGGTTCTATAACTTAAGCTGGAAAGGCCTATAAGGCATGTTTGGTTTTTTCCAAGTTTATTGAAGGAAATGAGAAAAATTTGAAGGATCTTGAAAATCAATTGGCTATCATTTATGATACTTTTGATCCATTAGCTGGTGATGTTGCTTATTAAGAAGGTCAAGTAACATCTCTACTTGAAAAAATAAGATGCTTGAAGAGTGAAAATGATAGGATTTTTGGGAGAGTAAGTGAATTTAGAGGATTAATTAGTTTGAAGATTGAGATAATGGTGAGTTCTTTGAAGGAAGTGAATGTTGCTATGGCAGTTAGTGACCCAAAGAATCTTGATTCTGTAGAAGCTCAATCCTAGTAAATGTGTGTTCACATAATACTTTTGGAGAGTCTCAAAAAGGTTTGTGATGACAATTTAAGAGTGCTAAAGCAAGATTTTGTAGATATTTTCAAAATTTTGTAAGTTACAAGTTCATGCCTGTATAATTTTGGAATTTTGTTTCATTTCCCCAGTTTTTGACATTGATGTCAAACGGGGAGAAGTGTATAGTGAAAAATGTGAAAAATGTATAGTTATAGGGGGAATTATTTTTCTAAGCTGAGATCGGAGTTCATTTTTGAAATTTTGAAGTGGCAGTGTAATACATGTTGGTTTTGATCCAACACTTAGTCATTTTTCACTAAGTGTTGCCATCAATGCCAAAGGGGAAGATTGTTGGAAAGAGACATTACAATTATGCTTTGGTGTTGTCATTGATGGAAACTCTAGTCGATAATTGGATCTACATGACATCATTTTCTTATACCAACAATCAAATTAAGGATAGTCAGGAAGAACAAAGCATCTGGTATTTTAGTGTTCAACGATTCACAGGTAGATTTCCAGTTGCTATCTTGAGTTGTGGATCTGAAGAAAGGTGTATTAGTTTATTTCTCATGTTATATGGAAATCTTAGTGCCTTGTACCAAGTCATGTGTAAGTTTGGAGATCCGGTTGATACTTTTTTGTTTATCAATATTTTGTGGTTGACTTAGTTGATAAAATGTGGTGTAGACATTCAAGGAATGTTTATTTGAATATTTTTGAGTTTGATCATTTTGTTTTCAATCCAAGATAAATTGTGGATGACTGTTGTGGATGTGCATTAAATAATTCTTAATTTTTGATCCAATAGTTGCAAATATTTTAAGTTTTATTAAAGCATATTTTTTGTGATTAAATTGTAGTCATGGATATATATGTATGATCTATTATATCATTTTGGTATATATGCATGGTGTTTCAATGTGTATTATGAATATCATAAGAGTGCTAGAGCAATTTTATTCATAATTTCACTTGTGCATAAAGATTTTATGGTGCAAAATAGAGCAGAGCAGAGCAGAAGTTTAGTATCAATCTGAAGGACAAAAGATTGACAACTTAGTCTAATCAGAACTACAATCAAGCATTTGTAGAAGTTATTCATTCAATTCATTCTCTTGGATCTAATCCAAATCTTTGTAAGGAAATGTTCCTTCTTATTTTGAGAAGAAATCTCTAAGCAATGTGCCTGAATGCAAGTGCATTCTCATTTTCTAAACTTCTTTTTGAGTATATTCAAATTATATTGTGGATTTCCATCCATTGTGGTTTTTCCCCTAACAGGGTTTCCACGTAAAAATCCTTGTGTTATGGTGTGATGGTTATTTTCTTTCTATTTCTATATATTTCTCTTGGTTGAATGTTTCAAGTGGGTTAATGATCAGAATAATAAAGTTAGATCTTGTAGAACATTGATTCACCTCTGCTCTCAGTGTTGCTTGTTTCCAACTTAACTGATAGGAAGGCTTCCATGGAGTGTAGCCATCGATAACCAAACTTCACATGGAATTGGTCTAACATCAAGATGATGGAGAATGAGACATCTAATTTTTTTGGTACTATTTGTAAAGGAAAGGTGATTGATCTCATCGTAGGGCAAGCGAAACCATTATGCATCTTTATACATTCTTTCAGTTTGTCATAAGTTTATTGATAAGGTTCATGCACGAGTAAGAATTCTTCAGTTTTCACATTCTCTCCATAGACAAGATCAATTAATATCCTATTAGTGGGCTTGTCATTGATTCAACTAGCTATGTAAAGATGACCATTTGGTGCATTTCAAATAATATTTGTAGATGAGAAAGTAATGTTAAGAGGATTTTTAGTTCAAACCTTACGAGGTTGAGTTTTGATCAATATAAGAATTTTTTTTTTAATAGTATCCATATCCATAGGAGTAGTATCCATAGGATCTTGTTCAATAGTATCCATGTTGCCATCATCGGTGTCAACATTCATCACATCATTCTTTGTAGTTTCACTAGCTTTAACAAATGAAATATTATGTTTTGGAATAGGGTTCATAAAGATTTGCAAGTTTTGGTTAGGAGGGCCAAGAAACTTATTTCCTTAATCATTAACACCTCTAATTTGAACTTGACCAGAATATATGAGGTCTTGCACAAGATGTTTAAGACACTTACAATGTTCCATGTCAAGTATATTTTGTTATTGATAATGGAAATAAGAGTTTCATCAAAAGTTCAGAGGTAAAGGCTTATTAGAATTGGGATTTTTAATGGGAGGCAAGGTGATCATTTTCTATTCTAAAAGTTGTGACATTGTGTTATGAAGGGTTTTAGGTAGGTCCCTATAGTTAAAGAGTATCATCACTTTTACAACTACTTGGGTATCAACATGTTGATTTATTGTTGAGGGAGATTTAGTTGAATCAAACCTTTATTATATTTCCTAAAAGGTTGGTAATTGTTTTGGTTTTCTGACTCAAAATTCTCAGTTCGGCAAGAGGTGGATTATGAATCATGACTACTAATCGATTTTTGATAATCATAGAGGGAAATACATAAGTGCATGAAGGAGGGGAATTTCATCATGGTAAGCTTATCTTGTATCTTATTTTGAAAAGTCTCTATGAACATCTTTTGAAGGTGAAGGTTAGGAACCTTTACATCAATTTGGGAATAAAGCGATTGATAGCGTGAAATAAAGTTGGCAATATTTTCTTCTTTTTGCTTACATCTCATCAAATTAGCCAAGGTCATTTTAGGAGTCATATGCACTTGAAAATGGTTGATAAATTCCTCAATGATTTCATTGAATGAATTAACTCAGTTGTTTGGTATCAAAGAAAACCATTATAAGGTGCTATCCTTCAAAGATCTAGGGAAAAGCTTAGCTAAGAGTTTATCATCAAGAATAAAGTCACTACATAAGGTGGTATAAGTGGAAGGTGTGGCTTATTTTCATTTATTCATAGGTAATGAATTGGAAGGGGGTTGAGGAGGAGGAACTTTTTTTTTGATGAGGTAAGCCAGGATACTCATAAATTATATTCCTTGTTGATATTTAAGTAGCATTCTTAAGTTTCCTATAAGGGGAACACCATGGATAGAAATAGATTCATCTCTCACAAAGTCTTGTAAAGTTTTTAGTTCTTCATCCAACAACCTTATGTTCCCTTGTGGGAGATCAACAACATCATCCATGCATATTGTTTGCAGGAAGGGAAGTCATGGGAAATGAGGTATCCATAATATGATCCATAGGGGGTTGATTATGAATAGTATTAGAAAGAGAGTTAGAAAAACCAAGATCCACAGTGAATGGTGTATTGTGGGATGACATGAGTCTTGAACTATGTATCACAATAATATTGCTAATAGGACACCAAGTTGTAAAGCTCATACAAGTTTCACCAACTTAGTACATGCAAACCCAAAATGGAAAGATACTTAAAATGCAATTGAATGATCTAAAACTCAATCTGTAAATGCAATTTTTGGATTCTAAACCAAATAATTTTCTAATTACACTATCCAACAATTTGAAAATGAAATCTTGTAAATGTAATTTTAAAATCATGTCCACTAAATGTACCAAATTAAGCTAGATATAATGAAATTAATGAAATAGAAACATAGAAAACTATAATAAAGGTCTAAAAACAATAAACATAAGTAGAAAAAGGAAGATTTTAATGCCCCAAAATTTAGATTATGGCCTGATCAAGGATTCATTTACCCTAGGGTGCATGGGTCCTAGTTAATGGTTTTGAAACTGATTTTTACATATTTTCAAGTGTTTTCTAGTGGTTTTCGGATTTAGGTTTGTAATAGAAAGTTTTAGTTTTATTTTCTATAGGATACAATTGTGGACACGGAAAAATTAACCCTTTTACTTTTTCTTGTTTTTCCCCTCCTTGTGCTTATTTTCACCTTGATTTAATGTTGTAATGTAACTTATGCATTCACATTAAGTCTTGAATATTAAAATTATTAAGACTTTATGATGTCTTTTGAAGGTTTTGTGAAGTGTTGTAACACATTTCTACACTTTTCTAGACTCTTCTTATTACAATTCATCTAAAAATTCCATTTTTATCGCTTACCAAGTCTTATTCTAAAGTGTTGTAAAGTCTTGTAACAAACTTTCACACTTTTCTAAGCTTGTCACCACTAATACACCTTTCTTATGCTTTATTTGGCCCCTTTATGCACTTATAGGCCTTAATTAAGTGTTTTTTTCAATACAAACCCAAAAAATATCATTAAATACAATGTAGTCCCTGACACCCACTTGCTTTCATGGAGTGGGAGCCATTCACCATGGGTGGCGAATGAGTCCATCTTGACATAAAATTCAAAATAAATTCAAATTTCTTTTGGGTTTTTATTCATTAAGACCTTAGGTCATCCTGTGATGTATTTTTAGGAAATTAGGAAATAAGTGTGTATAAATAAGTGTTTTTCTATCCATTTTTGTTGGAAACACAAGGGCATGCAACTGAGAGGGGGGGTAAATTAGTTGTCACATAAATTATACTTATTAAACTTATTCTCATATCTGATAAATAAACATGAAAGCATAAGCCATCACCACATCAGAAACACACATAACACCAAGATTTTTTATGTGGAAACCCTATTAGGGTAAAAACCACAGTGGAGGTTAGTCCACAAGATTATACCCTGTTAAAAGTATAAAAGAATTATGAATGGGGAATGCACATGCATTCAGGCACACTGCTTAGAGCTCACTGCTCAAATACAAAAAGGCTTACTTCCCAAAGGAAGACTAACTATCTTATAGAAACATTTAGATTACATCCATCTAGAAGATTTGAACTGAGAAAATAACATCTACTAATGCCTAATTATAGTTCTAGTTAAGCACATAAACATCTATTCTCTCTTCTTCACACTTTACTTCTTGCTTCGAAAGATTAGAACATTATTCTCACTTAGCAAAGAGCATAATTCACACACATATTTCCTTCAAATGGAATAATTAAACAATCGAACTTCATATCTGCAACCAAGAATAACATCATCTATGTGTTGGCTTTAACAAAATATAAAGAATGTACAAATTGTCGGCCCAATCAATAAAAAATTTACAATACGAACCAACCAATGTCAGTCACAACATAGTAAGGACCCAAAACAACATCCTCAAATTTAGAACACCTTCAAAAATTATCCCTCAAAGATCCACAACACACTACAATCACCATGTCGGCCATGAATATGAAAAATGTGAACTCACAAAAGAAAATCACCAATCGTGAGCACAACGATCAATGTGGATCAACTAAATAGATAAAGCATGATCTAGAAACATCCACAAGCATCACAAATCACCATAGAAGCATCCACAACTCAAATTACTAGAATCATGCCATCTTCTTTCAGGAACACCAACTGAAGCAACAAAACAACTTTTAGAACATAGATACTCATAACTCGATCAAATCCTCATGTAGATCTCTAAAAATTAATGTGGATAAAATAGATATACTCAAAAAAAAATCCTTTAATTGACAACCTCTTATCATCAACATATTGAGCTAAACAATAGACTAAACTTCACTACATCACTAACAACCTGCGACTTACTTTATTAGACTTTTCTCAATATCATCAACATATACAACCTTGAAGACATTAATTACAATAGTGTTGACATCAATGACAACCAAATATCAGCAACATTTATAAAAATTAAGCCCCATTCATTCAAGTATTCATTCATCCATTCAATCATCCTTCCATCCATCTAAGCACTTGAGCATCATAGCATATTGGAGCAACCATTGACATATCTTTAAACTTCAACAACAAGGGTTTTGTGAGTTCATGACATTTTCATGTTATTTGTTCATCATTCATTGCTTATTTCATTTCATTTCTTTATCAAGGGTTTGATCTAAAGTGGGATTTGACCAAGGAAAATCCTTATACTCTAACCCTTAATGATTTTCCCCTCTTTGCATGTGTGTTTGCAGGTCTTGTAGGAAGATTTGTAAAAGAGATAGGTGTTGACAAGTGTTAAACAATTCATCAAAGCTATTCAAGTAAAAAAAGACCTAATTCAAGCTTGGAGACATCATTCAACCCATTTTCTACAGGTTTGGATCAGTCAACCCGACAAGAAGACAAGTGTGGATCTACACCCACAGAGTTGACTTTAGAATTTGTAGATTTTTGGAGGACTGATTTTCCATTGGTGGTGAATAAGTCCCATTGCCAAGATGTAAAATGTGTCTTCTTCAGATTTCAGTTCCCAACATCCCAAAACCTATTTTAGCAAAATTTACCAGAAGAAGGATCGATTCACCATCAGTGGAAAATGAGTCCTAATGGCCATCAACAATGATTTTTGAAACCTTCCTACATCAACATTCTATCTCTAGGTGTACCCCATTCATTTTTATGAAGTTCTATTTTAATTTGTGCATGTTTCTAGTTCATTTTTGCATACAACATTATTTTCAAAGACTTCATATTTCTTAGTTTTCCATATATAATCAATGGTATTTTTTAATTTTTTGCATTTATTTTACTTCATTTACGAATATTTCACTTATATCACATCCCTCTTTGATTATGAACATTGCATTTTGGATCCAATCTTATCTCCTAACCCTAGAAGGAGAAAAAAGCATTCAGGTGTCAAAATCTTTGTCTCCATTTTGGTGAACCTAACTTTAGAGAATTTTTACTTCTAATTCTAAGTACATTTTCATCCTTGGTTTTGTTTACATCATCATTGCATTAGGTTTTACATTGCTTACATATCCTAGGGTTTTAAAAAATTGCATTAGTGTAAACATCATATAGCTTTCATTTTTGCATTTCAACTCATTTAATCACACTGAAATTTTGCATTTTCATACTATATTTGCATTTGTGCATCTAAACACATAAAATTGCATTTCAAATTTATGAAAAAACTCAAAAAAAAAATCCCTGGACTCATTCGCCACCCTAGGAAAATTAGTCCAGTTGCACATTCTAAATTGCATTTTTTGGGCATTTTTTGCATTACATTTTTCTGCTATTACCTTATGTCATACTTTGCAGATTCTCTATTTTATTCTCTTTCTTGCATATTAGTTTACTCTCACTCATTGCCATCATGGCCTTTTGCTTGAATAAGTTTTGGTTGTCTTTAAAATCCTTAGTGGACATGTCAAATTGTTCTTTTAGAACTGATCCTAATGACCTTGAGCTTCCTCATGCTCCTTCAACTCCTCATGAATTTCATCCTCATTTTTTTGACATCATTATAGAAGATGACAATAGCATGAATAATTTCTTAAATGAAATCCTTAAAAACCTTAAAGCCAATGCATACTTTTACCCATCCATGAAGTCACAAGACCTTCCTACTATTCCACTTCTTGATACATTTGGATATTTACATCCTAAAAAAAATGAAGGACCTAAGTTCCCACCAATAGGTGGACCTAGTTCCTCTAACAAAGCCACTCCTCAACCATTTTATGATAACAAAGTTACAAACACACCAATCAACCTTGAAGAAACTTATGGAAAAGGTTTTAGTATATTAAGCAAATAAGGTTGTGACACAATGACTGAACATGACATTCATCAACTTTTAGAACAAAGACCAATAGATGAAAACACAACAAGCTTAGGATATTGAGATCCCCCTCATGACAAGAAGCCTCCATTTGAATATTGGAGACTTTGGGATGGTGGCATGGTATTTTTTATTCCCTTCTTGACTTGAATGTTCTCCTTCCATGTGAACAACCCTTACATGATTCCAATAACAAGGATAGTAGGATCCCCATGGGTCCTCTTCCTACTTAAATCCATAAAAAAGGTGAATCTGGTAAACACAAACGACCTTAAAAATTTAAAAAAGTAAAGTTTCCTCTCCATTCACCACTTGAATGTGAATAAAAATTGTAAGTTCTTTTAAATAGAGGTCTCATCCTATTACCACCTATCAATAGGTTTGTCATTTGTTCTAAATATTCCAATATACCTTAATGTAAATACCATCATGTTCTTAGGCATCAAACTGATGAGTGTTAGACATTGAAGGACATACTAAGTAAGTATCACTTCACTAATACTGACTAATATCCTATCATCCCATAAAAACTACCAAACACCACATCATGCAATAGTTGTAGAACTTTCCATTCTCACTATTACATGATCTTTCTCATCACCTATCTTGGCTCATTCTTTCCTTACACTAAGTTGGGGAAAGAAGTTGTTAGCCTTGTCCTAGTATTGCATTTTTATTTATCCCAAGTAGCTACATTATTCATCTTCCACTTATCCCAATTGAGATTGGGAGGTGGATGACTCGCTTGATGGTTGACTTGCATTTGTCTTACTAGTCTTTTTCATTTTTATTTTATTTTTCTTTTATGTGCATATTGTATTCCCCCATTGTGTGACATTTGATGTTCTCCATCTCTTTGTATACTTCCTCTATTTGTACCTCTAATATTCTATATTTTGTAAATTTACTTTTCCTTTGCTTTGTGTTTTCCTTTTGGAGATGATGCAAAGTGTTGAGATGCCCTATGTCTCTTCAATGTTGACCCAAATAGTTTTTATTTTTCCTTTTCACTTTTGTTTTGTGTTTTCCTTTTGGGGATGACGCAAAGTGTTGAGATGCCCTATGTCTCTTCCATGTTGACCCAAAAAAAACTTTTCTTTTTCTTTTTTTTCACTCTCTTTGTATCATTCTTCTAGTTCTATGTATTTGGGGAATGATGAAAGTTCCAAGCTCTTTCATAAAAACATTGCAGCAATCACATACTGACCCCAAATCCATAGATCCCTTATGTGTTTGGTGTGTTCCTTTATGGTGGTAAAACCCTCTTTCTTTTTGTTTCTTTTTGTCTTACATGACACAAAATTACTTGAAAATGTATGACTTGGCATAAGGGCTTTCCAAATTGGCTCTCATTTCTTGTTTCTTTTTGCATCTTTCATTCACTACTTTAAAGTAATTTCTCACAGAACATTGTGTAGAAATTCCTTTAAAGTGGAGGCATACACTGGCATTATTCATTTTGCATTTTTATTTTTCTTGGTTCTTAGTGAATCCTTGTTACTTTATACAATGCATTTTTCACTTTGTGTATGACATTGGATGTGATTTCCTTCATAAGCATGATCTATCTTACCATATTACATTCCTCTTAGTGGCTTGATGTCACACACTACATCCCCTAAGCTACAATTTTTTTATTCTTTGATTGGCCCTCTCTTGGAGACATTAGACACAATGTTCCCAAAGTTAATACCTCGCATGAACTAAACAAGACTCATTTTAACCCTTCTTTTGCATGTTGTATTTTTCATTTATATGGCCACCTTGCATAACAAAACTTGCATGCCTATGGTTCCATTACATTTTTTCATGAGTACTATGTATAGAAATATTTTATTGTCTCATGAAGCATGAAATGACATTATCTTTTGTGGTGCCTTATTAAATTTACTAGGATGTATGACTTTAGTATGGTTGAGCAGGAAAGCCCATTCTAAGGCATGAATTTTCCCCATAGCCACCTTGTGGATTTCTCACCCCATGGACAATTAGAAGTTTTGTGGCCCCAGAGTGAGTATTCTTGGGCTTTGTCACCTAGTGGATAGCCATGAGTTCCGTCACCCCAGAGTGAGTACACATTTCTTTTTCTAAACAAACAAACTAGATCTAATCCACAATGAGTTCAACAAAAGATTGAAACTTTCTTTACTTTCCTTCATTCTTCATCACTTTCACGTGTGTTCCTTTGTGCTTGTGATTGATTTTCTATGGGATCTTCATCCCTCTTGATTGTTGTTGTCCCATATTACCAAGAATTGGTACATTTAGACCCCTCCTAAGATGCATTTCTCTACTTTAGTGTGAGTTTGAAGCATTTTCATCCTCTAACTAAAGTGGGGGTTAACTGTGGACATAGAAAAAATAACCCTTTTACTTTTTCTTGTTCTTTCCCTCCTTGTGCTTATTTTCACCTTCATTTAATGTTGTAATGTAACTTATAAATTCACATTAGGTCTTGAATATTCAAATTATTCATACTTTACGATGTCTTGTCAAGGTGTTGTGAACTATTGCAACATATGTCTACACTTTTCTAAACTCTTCTTATTATAATTCATCTAAATATTCCATTTTTATCACTTACCAAGTCTTATTCTAAAGTGTTGTAAAGTCTTGTAACAAAAGTTCACACTTTTCTAGGCTTGTCACCACTAAATACACCTTTCTTATGCTTTATTTGTAACCTTTATGCAGTTATAGGCCTTATTTAAGTGTGTTTTTAAATACAAACCCAAAAAATATCATTAAATACAACTTAATCCCTGACACCCACTTCCCTTCCTAGAGTGGGACCCATTTGCCATGGGTGGTGAATGAGTCCCTCTTGGAACAAAATTTAAAATAAATTCAAATTTATTTTAATTTTTTATTCATTAAGACCTTAGGTTGGCCTGTGATGTTGTATTTTAGGGAAATTAGGGTATAAGTGTGTATAAATAAGTGTTTTTATACCCATTTTATCCCCCATTCATTCAAGTATTCATTCATGCATCCAATCATCCTTCCATCCATCTAAGCACTTCAACATTATAACATCATTTAATCAAGCAATTATCAAGCATTTTGGAGCAACCATTGACATATCTTCAAACTTCAACAACAGGGGTTTGGTGAGTTCATGACTTTTGCATGTTATTTTTTCATCATTCCTTGCTTATTTCATTTAATTTCATTATCATGGGTTTTATTACCAAAGTGGGATTTGACCAAGGAAAATCCCTATACTCTAACCCTTAATCAATTTCCCCCTCTTTGCATATGTGTTTGTAGGTCTTGTAGGTAGATTTGTAAAAGAGATAGGTGTTGAAAAGTGGTAAAAAATTCATCAAATATATTCAAGTCAACAAAGACCTAATTCAAGCTTGGGGACATCATTCAACCCATTTTTAGCACATTTTGATTTGTCTACCTAAGAAGAAGACAAGTGCAGATCTAGACCCACATAGATGACTTAAAAATTTGTAGATTTTTGGAGGAGGAGTGATTCACCATGAATGGAAAATGAGTCCTAGTACTAGGTTGGAAAGAGTGTTTTATTGAGATTTTAGTTCCTGACATCCCGAAACCTATTTCAACAGAATTTACCAGAAGAAGGACTAATTTTCCATTAGTGGCGAATGTGTCCAAGTGGCCATCAACAATAATTTTTGAGACATTCTAGAACCTTCCAGCATCAATATTCTATCTCTAGGTTCACCCCATTCAGTCTCATTAAGTTCTATTTTCATTTTTGCATGTTTCTAGTTCATGTTTGCATACAACACTGTGTTTTCAAACACTTTATATTTCTTAGTTTTGCATATATAATCAATAGTATTTTTCAGTTATTTGCATTTAGTTTACTTCATTTAGGAATATTTAACTTATATCACACCCCTCTTTGAAAGTGAACATGGCATTTTGGCTCCAATCTTATCTCCTTTTAGGTAAAAAATCCTAGAAGGAGCATAAAGCATTTAAGGGCCAAAATATTTGTCTCTAGCAATGTGAAATGTAAGTTTAAAATATGACCGAATGATGACCTAAAAGACCTATTTTTATATCCAATTTTGTTTCAATTTTAAAATTCAAGCTAATATGATGTGAATGATATGCAAGATGACTGATTTTTTTGTATTTTCCATATTTAAAGAATGCAAACAATGTAATCCTAAAACCTTTAATGAGATGAAAATTTAAATGCAAATGAATGCAAATAAAAGAAAGATCTAAATCTAGGATGAAAAGACTACAAAAATTAAAAAAAATACAATGCTCAAAAGGTCGGGTTCAACAAAATGAAAAGATGGAAAAAGGGGGGATGAATCAAAATATAGAACAAAATGATACACTTATCTTTTTCTCTCTAATTTTATTCAATATGAGGGTTATAATGTGTAACTAAGTTACATAAATCAAACCTAACCCAAATATCAATTAAAAAATAACTTTTGAGAAGGTCAAATGTTGTGTACCTATTGCAAAATATGCTTTTACAGGCCTCATTGAGGACTTAGTCATCCTATGGAAAATGTGTCCTAGCTAGGGCTCTGAAAAAATTGTTTTTGGGTTCTATTCTCCTCAGTTTGCACTTCTAGATCTTAGTTAGGCACTGTCAGAAAGCTGGAAATAAATATTGTAGCTTAGTTTTTGTGATTTGACAACTTTCTTTGCAACTTTGAGAACTTTTTTATTTTTTCTCTCCAAATGATCATCAACCTAAAACCTACAATCACACATCAAAGAGGAGAAAAATTTTGTTTGTTAGGGAATAAGGGTTTTCCTTAGTCAAACCCCATTTTGGTAATTAAAACTTGAAATGAAACAATGAATAAAGGAATGATGAATGAACAAATGCAATGTCACAGCTCACCACACCTTAATTGAACCTTGGATAATAAATCTATAATCTTGCATGAAATAGCCTAAATGAATGTAGATCTAGATCACAATGCTTTATTAGAAACAATTCCTTGAATATGCTTGAATTGATCTTCAATGCCACATCAACACACTAGCTCAACAACATGCATGATGCATTATACCTTTGACATGATGAAATGATTCTTGATTGATATAGTAATCCTTTAATAAATATACCTTTGAATGCCTTAGAAATGCTCTTGATCACACTTTCTCAGAAATTTTCTATAACACTTGAAGACTTGAAATTGTTAGGTGAAACTAAGTGAAACAACCTTGTATTTAAACATAACTTATCACTAATTCCCGAAATTGAAATAACACAAGTGGACATAAAATCCTGGATTTGAAATCATTAAAATATTGCCAAAAATATATTTCAAAGAGGCATCCTAGGTATAAGTGAGGACTCATTCTCCATAGGGAAAATGGTTCCTAACTCACTTAACTAGGTGTGGGAATGAAAAATGTGCACCTTTTCCTTCCTTTATTTGGGAATAATTAATGACAAATTGGACTTGAAATTGCCTTAATTGAGTGTTGTGATGTGTTTTGTACATCCACATTAGGTTTTGGGCCCTTTAAAATCTAAATAAACCTAACTTTTCCTTAATTTAGTGTTGTAAAGTGTATTTATTTACACCTTCACATTAAATTTTGGAGGCTTGTAAACTAAGTGGACCTAGTCTAGTGTTGTAAAGGTTTTTGCAAATTAACATGGGATTTAGGGCCCTTTTGAGCTAAATTGACCTATTTTTTCCTTAATTGAATGTTATAAAGTGTATTTATTTATACTTTCACATTGAATTTTGGGCCCTCTTGCATTTACAACCTTAATATCATAATTAATAGGCCACTAAGACCCTGTATTGTGCATCCCAAGGAATATTTCAATCAAAATCCTAAAAAGATCAACACATAAACTTAATTTACACACACTGCAACACTTTAGCAATCAAAAAAGGCCTTGTGGGACCCATACACAACCTTGGGTGTATGAGTCCCATCTAGGTGGGACCCATATGCCATTGGTGGCATATAAGTCCCATTTGGCCTATTTTTAAGGTTTTGAGCACTAAAAACTAGGCTTTAAGTTCAAATTTCATATATATCGGTCTCTAGGATCTAATACATAGGATATTAGATGGATTTACTATATAATATCAAGTCAAACATTCAAGAGTTGAGCATTTCAAGACTTCACAATATTGTTAGGAGATTTTGCAAGGTCATTTCTAAGGCATTCAAGAGTAGATTTTCTCATCAATTATTGCAACAATTCAAGATCCATCATCATCTCAAGATTATCAAGCATCAATTATGTTATTGAGATAGTGTTGTGATGTAGCATTGAAGATCCAAAATCAAGCATTTTTCTACACCTATTATCAAGATCAATATATACATCATTCATGGTCATTTCATGTTGAGTTGTAGATTTACAAGACATCATTTACAAGGCATCATTCAAGGTATCATTTTCCATGATTCATGTTCTTTTTTTCATGTTTCATTCCTTCATGTCATTATCTCATCATTTGGTTTAATTACTTACAAGAGGTTTGGCCAAGGAAAATGCCTATTCCATAACAATCAACACTTTTTCTCTCTCTTTGTGTGATTGTAAATTTAGGTATTTTGGAGACTTGAAGATCTTTGAAGATTAGGTTACAAGCTTAGAGAAATTTATCGAAATTATCCCCTCATTTGCAAGGTTGTTATCTTTACTAAAAGGTCACCTACAACCCTGAAATCAAGGTTTTAGATCCAAAAACAAAGAGGGACAAAAAGAGAAGACACTGAAGACCAAATTCAAAATTTAAAGCTTCAGAAAACCCTAACTAGACTAATTTTCTAGTTCTAGCATATGAGTCCCAATTTAGGTCAATTTTTAGGTTTTCACATATTCAGATACCCATTTTCTAGATTCATCTTTCTGCACAGAAACCTAGATCTGGGATTGATTCACCCAGATTGGTGTATGAGTCCTAGAAGGCTTAAATTTTAGGTTATTCAACATTTTAAGCTTCCATTCAAGCTCCCTCAAGTTTCTAGGTGCTCCTTTATGCTTTTCCAGTTTTCTATTCTAATTTATTTGCATTTATAGTTCATTTATTGAAGCATTGCATCATATTAAGGTTAACCATTACAGATTGCATTGTATTTGTCTTTCCAAGTCCTAACATGGTGGTGAATCCCTCATTAATCTCTAAACATACCATAGGATAGTCTCTTAGCAAATCTCTTTCTCCTATTATCATCATTTGATTGAGATCTCTAGGGCATTCTTGAATGTGGAGTATTGAAAAATTGTTGCCCTAGGTCTTAAAACCCCAGTGGCAACAATTTTCTATGTTTCATTTTGGTGAACCCAACATGATGTATTTCAATTCAGAAACATATGATGTAGTTCAATTCAGAAACATGTGACTTGGCATAGGGCTTACTAAATAAGCTCTCATGTATTCTTCTACTTTAAAGCAATTTCTCACAGTAATGGTGTTAGCAACCACTTTAAAGTGGGGGCATACATCAGCATTCATGTTTTATTGTGCAATTTTCTTTCTTCTTCTGATGCATTTTTTCTTGGTGGTGTCATTGGGCTTGATTTTCTCTGAGAGCATGATATTTATTTGACTTGTCCTCTCTTTGACACATTAGGCACAATGTTCCCTAAGAAGAGACCTTACATGAACTTAGAGCAAAATCCCTTTAAACATTCTTTACACTATTTTACATTTACAATAACTGTTATATGGCCACCTCACATAACACACTTTGCATGCCTATGGAGCCATCTTGTTTGCTTGCTCCATGAAGCTCGAAGTTCATTATTTTATCATGAGCTCCAAGCATACTATTTTTTTCTTGTCTCATGAAGCTTGAAGGTCATTATTGTGTGGTGCCTTATTAAAGTTATCAGGAGGTATAGCTTTGGTAGGGTTGTATGGGATCCAAACGAAGGCACGAATTCCCTTAGCTAGTCACATATGTGGGCACATACTAATCATGTGTCTCACCCTCTTTGTATACTCACTCCATGGATGACCTAAAGTTTTGTGGCCCCAAAGTGAATTTATTGTGGATACTCACCTCCCAGATGACCTAAAGTTTCGTGGCCCCAAACTGAGCACATTTTTTTTGAATGTTGATCTAGGGTATGTGCGAGATCATCATGGAAAAAATAGGCCCTTAAGTGGCAAAAAATTAAAAAAAATAAGAGTTAGGAAACTTGACATATAAATTTGAATAAGAATAGAATTTTTAGAAAATTGAATAAGTTTCTAAACTACTAGGTTTTTTTTTTTAAAAAAAATCTATTTGGTGAAAATTTGAAATATAAATGCAATAGTACTTAAATTTCAGGGAAAAAATAAGAAGTAGGTGTGCTGACCACCCTAACCACAATAAAATGATAATATTTTTTATAAGATTTTAGATATAAGTAGAGGACTCATGTCCCATGTGATGCATATTTTTTTTGTAATTTATTTTCAAGTAAATAATTAATTATGAATTTTTATTACAACTTTTAAAAAATAAAAAAACTCTTATGTCTATCCACCTTAACTTGGTCAAAACTTCATGAAATTCATTTCTCTTTTTTTAAATCCTATAGTATATGAAGCATAGAATGTGACGCATGTTTTGGATTCAAAAAATGTGATACTATTTGAAAGATATAGAGTATTTTCAATCAGCCTATCAATTAGGACATTAGTTGTAATTCAAATAATAAATAAATAATAATTATTTATTAAATTCAAAGTAAAGAATAATTTATATTGGTGGAAAGCTAAGAATATCCTTTAAAAACCCTTTTCATTTCATCAATTTTGGGTTAAAAAAAAGTCATCAGCTACATACCCTACAAAAACCCATCATATCGCCACTTTTGGGCCAATCATGATCCTACACATACCCTCCACTCATATTATTCTTTTCTTTCTTCTTTATGTCTTTGGTGTTGTATGTTTGTGTATCTCATTTTGCTACATATCATACACCTTGTGTGTGTCCCTTTGTGCTTATGTTAGTTTGATGTAGGATCTTGTATCCTAGGGTCTTGGCCACCTCCTTTGATCTTTCTCATCCTTTCTGATCCACATTAGTATATTGGGAACCCTCTTGAATGTCTACTTTAGTGTGAGTTTGAAGAAAATTCATCCTCTAACTAAAGTGAGGGCTAAATGTGGAACAAAAAAAGTACACCTTTTCCTTGATTGATTTGGGAATAATTAATGATAAATTGGACTTGATATCACCTTACTCTATTGTTGTGATTTTTTTTACACATCAACACAATGTTTTGGGCCCTTTTAAAGCTAAATAAACCTAAATTTTCCTTAATTTAATGTTGTAAAGTGTACTTGTTTACACCTTCACATTAAATTTAGGAGGCTTGTAAACTAAGTGGACCTAATCTAGTGTTGTAATGTGTTTTCCACATTCACATGGGATTTAGGGCCCTTTTGAGCTAAATTGACCTATTTTTTCCTTAATTTAATGTTGTAAATTGTATTTAATTACACTTTCACATTGGATTTTGGGCCCTATTATATTTATGACTTCAATATCATCATTAATAGGCCCCTAAGACCCTATATTCTCCATCCCAAGGCATGTTCCAATTAAAATCTTGACAAGATCAACATATAAACTTAATTTACCCACTCTCTAACACTTTAGCAATCAAAACAGGCCTTGAGGGACCCATAGGCCACCTTGGGCATATAATTTCCATCTAAGTTGGACCCATATGCCATTGGTAGCGTATGAGTCCTATTTGACCTATTTTAAAGGTTTTGAGCAAGAAAAATTAGGTTTTAAGTTCAAATTTCATGTATGTCAGCCACTGGGATCTAATACATGAGATATTAGATGGATTTCCTTTATAAATGAGATCTCAAACAATTATTTCATCAGGCCTACATGATATTAAGTCAAGCATTCAAGAGTTAACCATTCCAAAACTTCACAAGATTGTTAGGAGAGTTTGGGAAGATCATTTATAAGGCATTCAAGAGAATATTTCTTCATAAATTGTTGTAAGAATTCAAGATCCATCATCATGTCAAGATTATCAAGCATCAAGCATGTTATTGAGCTAGTGTTGTGATGTAGCATTGAAGATCAAGATCAAGATCAACATCCTTCATGGTCGTTTCATGTTGATTCATAGATTTACAAGACATCATTTACAAGGCATCATTCAAGGTATCATTATCCATGATTCACATTCTTTGTTTCATGTTTCATGACATCATTTCATTATGTCATCATTTAGTTTAATTACCTACAAGGGGTTTGACCAAGGAAAATCCATATTCCATAACAGTCAACACCTTTTCTATCTCTCTCTCTTTGTGTGATTACAGATCTAGGTGTTTTGTAGATTTGAAGATCCTTGATGATTAGGTTACAAGCTTTTGGAAAGTTATTGGAATTTTCCCCTCATTTGAAAGGTTTCTATCTTCACTAAAAATTCACCTACATCCTTGAAATCAAATTTTCAGATCCAAAAACAAAGAGTAACAAAAAGAGAAAACATTGAAGACCAGATTCAGACTTTAAAGCTTTACAAAACCCTATCTAGATTGATTCACCAGTTCTAGTGTATGAGTCTCAGTTTAGCTAGATTTTTAGGTTTTTGCAGATTCAGATACTCATTTTTTAGATTCCTATTTTTGCACAGAAACCAAGATCTATTAAAAAATGAGGTGTTTTCTTAGCTTAATACTCTGTAAAACTTTAATATTGTTGATCTAAGTAAGTCTTTTCTTTGTTACATATATTCTTTGTGGATGATTATCTTAATTAATCCATTTAACAATTGTAGAATGTAGAGAGAATTTGATAGAAGAACTAGACAGGATATTAGAAAGATCACACGAGGTGTACCGTGGAGAAACCCTTTCGAGAAAAAATTCCACCAAGAATTATTCTATTATTCAATCTTTGAATTACAATAGGCCTAATTCTTGCTTGAGAATGCTTCTTCTATCTTTACCAATCTTCTTCACACCTGCAATAACAATTAATAAAAACTCTATTCAACTTGAATCAGATATAGAGTCAATATGCAACCTTGTAATCTCCAAATGGTGATAATTACAATGCACAAGCTCAAGCCCTTGAAAAGGTACACCATATTCCTGCAAGTTAAGTTATTCAGTGAAGACTAAAGCTTACAACATGTGCTTTATGCATTTGGGTGTCCCAAACTAAAGCTACAACTTCTCCTTCACTTCGGTGATAATTCCAATGTTCTTCCTCAAAGTTGGCACCCTTAAATAGTCCTACTTAACTGAGCCTTCAAAAATATCTTATAATGCATGAGAGGTAAATCCAATAAAGCATCTTGGGCACCCAAGTTGGCTTCAAGTGCTTTATAGTTAACTGAAACATTTACTCAACACCATTCATGCAAGAATGGTCATCCCCTGTTAACTAGAGGTAGTCCCTATTATCTGTCATAAAATTCAATTTATTATCCATGTGTTCCAAGTTAACTAAAGCTAAGTACATGCAACTCAAAATAACCAACATGCATGCAACATGCACTTGCATGCAACTGAAGATAACTGAACTGAACTGAACTAAACTGAACTAAACTAAACTAAACTAAATTGAACTTAATTGAACTAATTCTGAACTGAATTGAACTGAACTGAACTGATTTGAACTGAACTTACTAAACTTCAAGCTTGTAAACATCAAATCCTAACTCCTAGGATCTTTACATGCATTCAGAAGTGTTAACTCTTACTCTGTATAGTTAATTGGACACAAGGTGAGTGTCACCTTACCATGTGAGTGTCCCATGTGTCCCTATTATTTAGTAACTCACTATAGACGCCCTCACATGCTTCTTACATTTAGAATTAATTACAAATTTCAATAATCATGATTATTTCATCAAATATTAATCTCATCTTATTCTTAGTGTTGTTGAACACATTCCAAGAATCTAGGAGATACATGAAATAATTAATGTTTAGGATTTATAATTGAATGTCAACCTATTTCCAACATTCTCCCACTTGACATTATACATTGCAATTATTCTAAACAAGGAATAATAAATTTAAATCAAGTAGAGGACTCAAGGCCAATGGCCTTCTTGCACCATGAGAACTTATCTATAGGAACTAGCTTCATAAGATAATCTACAACATTAATTAAAGTGTTAACTTTTTCAATTAATACTTTCTCACTCTCAACCATTTCTTGCACAAAGTGATACTAAACATCTACATGTTTAGTACGAGCATTATACATAGGATTTTTGGCTAAACAAATAGCACTCTGTCTATCACATTTAATCCTAACTTGCTTGCAATTAAAACCAATACCTGACCCAAGCCTATGTAACCAAACTGCCTCTTTTGAGGCATGTGTGGCAGCCATGTACTCTGTTTCTGTGGTAGAAAAAGCAATCGTGGGCTGCCTCTTACTCATCCAACTAACCATAGCTCGAAAAAAAGTATACACATAACCACTTGTAGACCTCCGACTGTCCAGATCTCCTGCCCAATCTAAATCAACAAACCTCTGTATGTCCAATGATCTATTCATAATATCAATATTATTAGAACAAATATAATCTAAAGAGTAATCTGAAGTCCCTTGTGAATATCTAAATACCCTATTAACATAAGTCCAATGTTCTTTACCAAGGTTAGACAAAAACCTACAAAGAACTCCCACTTCTTGTGCTATATCTGGTCTCGTACATACCATTGCATACATTAAACTACCAATTGCACTAGTATATAGAATTTTAGACATTTCCTCAAAATCAAAATCAGATTTATGACTCATATGTAAACTTAACTTTATGCCAACTAGTAAAGGAATATTAACTAGTTTACTATCCTGCATGTTAAATCTTTTCAAAATAGTATCAACATAATTACTCTGACTTAAGCAAAGATTTTTGTTACCTCTATCTCTACTAATCTCCATACTGAGGATATATTTTGCAGCCCCTAGATCTTTCATCTCAAATGTACTTGAAAGTTGTGCTTTCAATTCTCTGATCATTACCTTCTTGTTACCAATAAACAACAAGTCATCAACATACAACATAATAATTAAAAACTGATCATCAATAATTTTTATATAAACACAATGATCTTCCTCACTCCTAACATAACCAATTTTTAATAAGAAAGCATCAAACTTCTAGTACCACATTCTTAGTGATTGTTTCAATCCATATAAAGATCTCTTTAACCTGCAAACCAATTCTTCTTTTCCTTTTACAACAAAACCTTTAGGTTGCTTCATATAAATCTCCTCATCAAGATTCCCATGCAAAAAAGTAGTTTTCACATCCATTTGCTCAATTTCAAAATCATAAGTAGTAGCAATAGATAAGAAGAATCTAATAGAATTTAATTTAGCAACAGGAGAGAATATTTCATTAAAGTCAACTCCCTCAGTCTGGGAGTATTCCTTGGCTACTAATCTAGCCTTATACCTTTTGAGATTACCATCTGCACCAATATTCTTTTTAAAGATTCATTTACAACCAATGGCCTTTCTATCTTTGGGAAAACTCTCAAGATCCCATGTGTCACAAGTATCCAAGGATTCCATTTCCTCATGCATAGCTTGTGACCAAAGCTTACTCTCATTTGAGGGCAAAGCTTCCCTGTAAGAACTGGGTTCATCATTAGTACTCATTAAAGAAAAAATACAACAAAAATTAGGTGGGCTATACCTATCAATGGGATTCTATTGTCTTGTGGATCTCCTTAATGGAGTTTCTTCTGGTTCCTCAATATGCTCATCTTGAGCCTCTATTTCAGAAGAACTCTCTGAACTCTCTTCTTGAGATTCATCCACTTGTTCTTCAGCATGTGCATCTTGTTGCTTCTCAGTATTTGTCTCAAAATGCACTATTCGAGAAGTATCCTTCTCCTTTGGTTTTTCTTCTCTTGAATAATCTCTAAATTCCCTGAAAATAACATCTCTAGATAAAGAAAATTTTATTGTTAGTGGATTCCAAAGCTTGTAACCTTTAACATTTTCACCATAACCTATGAATATGCATTTATGTGCTTTAGGATCCAATTTAGATCACTTTTCTTTAGGAACGTGAACAAAATCCTCACAACCAAAGATCCTTAAATGTGTAACACTTGGTTTCTTACCTAACCACATCTCATAAGGAGTTTTATCTTCAATAGATGAACTAGGGGATGTATTGATTAAATAACAAGAGGTACATACTGCTTCATCCCATAAGGACCGTTCAAGCTTAGCACTACTTAACACACTCCTAAATCTTTCCATTAAGGTTTGGTTCATCCTTTCTACTACTCCATTTTGTTGAGGTGTATATGGAGTAGTTTTCTATCTCACTATTCTTGCATGCTTACAGTAATCATCAAATTCCTTAGAACAATACTCACCACCATTATTTGATCTCAACACTTTTATCTTATAATCTAATTGTTTCTCAACCAAAGCCTTAAATTTCTTAAACTTATTAAACACATCATATTTTTTATGCATAAAATATATCCAAGTGTTTCTTGAGACATCATCAATAAATGTGACATAGTATCTAGATTTTCCAATAGAGTCAATATCCACATGACCCATTACATCTGAGTGAATAATCTCTAATAATCTTTTAGCTCTATTTGTACCACTAGGAAATTTAGATCTAGATTGCTTTCCAAACACACAGTGCTCACAAAAGTCACTTTTGCCAATATTATAATTAGGAATAGCATCGACCAAATTTTTATTAAGAATGGTCCTAAGACCTTTTTCACGTATATGGCCCAATCTATGGTGCCATAGCATACATGTATTTTCAGCTTCAGTTACATTTGATAAAATATTTATATTGGAGGTATTCAGCTTAAACAAAGTCCCAATCTGAGAGCCTTTAGCAACCACCATATTCCCTTTCACCAATCTGCAACCACCTTTGTCAAATGTCACATGCATTACAGAATCATTAAACTTAGAGACAAAAAGTAGATTCCTTGCAAGTTCTGGAATATGTAAAACATCATTAAGGGTATTAACACTACCATCACGGAAATACAATTTTACCTCTCCTTTGCCAACAACCTTTGTTGTGCTATTGTGTCCAAACAAGACATCTCCTCCATCATATGTAGTATATTTAGAGAACCACTCCTTTCTAGGAGTTATATGATAGGAGCAACCTGAATCAAGAAGCCAAGAGTTATCAACAACATTATTAGAAGAAATGACTAATGCATCATTACTGTCAGCAGATTTTTCTGTAGAAGCATCAATACTCTTCTTGCTCTTACAATCCTTTTTAATATGTCCAGGTTTTTCATAATTCCAATACTTTACCTTACTCTTACCAGGGTTTTTTTATCATCCTTTAGACTTACCCTTTCCTTTCTTGTCTGCATTAGATTCCTTCTCTTTAGGCCTACCTCTTACAAACAAGGCATCTTGGGAGCCAGTTTTAGATTTCCTCCTCATCTCCTCTGATAGGAGAGTAGGAATAATCTTGTCCATCTTTGGATCTGCACCATTACCACTAATTGCAACTATTAGGTTTTCCCAAGAATCTGGTAAAGAGCAAAGCAATAAAATGCACTTATCCTCATCCTCAAGCTTTACATCTATAGATGCTAACTGACTGAGAATTAAATTGAAAGAATTTAAATTTTTTGCTACTAAATCACCATATTTCATTTTCAATGAATATAATTTCCTTTTTAG
Organism: Sequoia sempervirens; assembly: GCA_007258455.2. Classification (NCBI taxonomy): domain Eukaryota; kingdom Viridiplantae; phylum Streptophyta; class Pinopsida; order Cupressales; family Cupressaceae; genus Sequoia; species Sequoia sempervirens. The sequence continues at coordinate 42,079,408 of VDFB02018296.1, forward strand.
ATACAACTTATTTGTTAGACTCTTTGTTTGATAAATGTCTCCTATTCTTTTCCATAATTTATATGCATTGGTTTCCACTGAAACATTTAAAAGAACAACATACGCAAGACACATTCTAATTGTTCCTCTTGCCTTTTTATCTAACTTAGCACAATATTCATCTAACATAGTTGTAGGTGTCTTTGTCTAATTATTAACCACTAACCATTGATCTCTTTCTTCAAGAAGATCTTAAATTTTTAATTTCCATGAACCATTGAACCTTTCAATATCTAACTTTGAATTCATTGTAGTAAAAACTTAATTGCAAAATCAATAAATTACTAAAATAATAAGAGCTCCCACTAAGCCAATAAATCCTTTAAACTTTAAGAGAAAGGCATCCCAATACTCTACCCAACCTTAGCTTTGATACCAAATGTTGAAAAATGAGGTTTTTTCTTAGCTTAATACTCTATAAAACTTTAATATTGTTTATCTAAGTAAGTCTTTTCTTTGTTACATATATTTTTGTGGATGATTATCTTGATTAATCCATTTTCCTATTGTAGAATTTAGAGAGAAGTTGATAGAAGAACTAGATAGGATATTAGAAAGATCACACAAGATGTATCATGGAGAAACCCTTTCAGGAAAAAACTCCACCAAGAATTATTCTATTATTCAATCTCTGAATTACAATAGCTCCAATTCTTGCTTGAGAATGCTTCTTCTGTCTTTACCAATATTCTTCACAGCTGCAATAATAATTAATAACAACTCTATTCAACTTGAATGAGATATAGAGTCAATATGAACCCTTGTAATCTCCAAATGGTCATAATTACAATGCACAATGTCAAGCCCTTGAAAAGGTATGCCATATTCCTTCAAGTTTAGTTATTCAGTGAAGACTAAAGCTTACAACATGTGCTCTATGCATATGGGTGTCCCAAACTGAAGCTACAACTTCTCCTTCACTTCGGTGATAATTCCAAAGCTCTTCCTCAAAGTTGGTGCCCTTAAGTATTCCTACTTAACTGAGCCTTAAAAAATATCTTATCATGCATGAGAGGTAAATCCAATAAAGCATCTTGGGCTCCCAAGTTGGATTCAAGTGCTTTATAGTTAACTGAAACATTTACTCAACGCCATTCATGTGAGAATGGGCACCCCCTATTAACAAAAGGTAGTCCTTGTTATCTATCATAAACTTCAAGTTATTAGCCATGCATTCCAAGTTAACTAAAGCTAACTACATGTAACTCAAAATAGCCAACATGCATGCAACTGAAGATAAATGAACTGAACTGAACTAAACTAAACTGAACTGAACTGAACTAAACTAAACTAAACTAAACTAAACTGAACTGAACTAAACTGAACTAAACTAAACTGATTCTGAACTAAACTAATCTGAACTTAACTTAACTAAACTTCAAGCATACAAACATCAAATCCTAACTCCTAGGATCTTTACATGCATTCAGAAGTGTTAAATCTTACTCTTTATAGTTAACTGGACACAAGGTGAGTGTCCCATGTGTCCCTATTATTTAGGAACTCACTATGGACGCCCTCGCATGCTTCTTACATTTAGAATTAATTACAAATGTCAATAATAATGATTATTTCATCAAATATTATTCTCATCATAATCTTAGTGTTGTTGAACACATTCCAAGAAATTAGGAAATACATGAAATAATTAATGTTTAGGATTTGCGATTGAATGGCAACCTTTTTCCAACAAGATCTTGGACTGATTGATCCAGATTGGCATATGAGTCCCACTAGGCCTAAATTTCAGGTTATTCAGCATTTTAGGCTTTGATTAAATCTCTCTCAGGTTTCCATTGCTCCTCTATATTTTTTCTAGTTTGTTGTTCTGATTTATTTGCATTTATAATTCATTTAGTGAAGTGTTGCATCATATTAGGGTTAAGCATTACATCTTGCATTGCAGTTGTCTTTCCAAGTCATGACTTGGTGGTGAACCCCTCATTAATCTCTAAAAATACCCTAGGAAATTCCCTTAGTAGATCTCTTTCTCTCGTTATCATCATTTGATTGAGATATTTAAGGAATCCTTGAATGTGGAGTATAGAAAACTTGTTGCCCTAGGTCCTAAAACCCTAGTGGTGACAATTTTCTACATTTCACTAGAACACACTTTGGACAATTTGAAAGATCATGTT
>VDFB02018296.1:42081684-42318501 GCA_007258455.2 Sequoia sempervirens
ATATTTTGTTAGTGATAATGGAAATAAGAGTTTCATCGGAAGTTCAGAGGTAAAGGCTTATTAGAATTGGGATTTTTAATGGGAGGCAAGGTGATCATTTTCTATTCTAAAAGTTGTGACATTGTGTTATGAAGGGTATCGGGTAGGTCACTATAGTTAAAGAGTATCATCGCTTTTACAACTACTTGGGTATCAACATGTTGATTTATTGTTGAGGGAGATTTAGTTGAATCAAACCTTTATTCTATTTCCTAAAAGATTGGTAATTGTTTTGGTTTTCTGACTCAAAATTCTCAGTTCGGCAAGAGGTGGATTATGAATCATGACTACTAATCGAGTTTTGATAATCATAGAGGGAAATACATAAGTGCATGAAGGAGGGGAATTTCATCATGGTAAGCTTATCTTATATCTTATTATGAAAAGTCTCTATGAACATATTTTGAAGGTGAAGGTTAGGAACCTTTACATCGATTTGGGAATAAAGCGATTGATAGCGTGAAATAAAGTTGGCAATATTTTCTTCTTTTTGCTTACATCTCATCAAATCAGCCAAGGTCATTTTAGGAGTCATATGCACTTGAAAATGGTTGATAAATTCCTCAATGATTTCATTGAATGAATTAACTCAGTTCTTTGGTAATGAAGAAAACCATTATAAGGTGCTATCCTTCAAAGATCTAGGGAAAAGCTTAGCTAAGAGTTTATCATCAAGATTAAAGTCACTTCATAAGGTGGTATAAGTGGAAGGTGTGGCTTCTTTTCATTTATTCATAGGTAATGAATTGGAAGGGGGTTGAGGAGGAGGAACATTTTTTTGATGAGGTAAGCCAGGATACTCATAAATTCTATTCCTTGTTCATATTTAAGTAGCGTTCTTAAGTTTCCTATAAGGGGAACACCATGGATAGAAATAGATTCATCTCACAAAGTCTTGTAAAGTTTTTAGTTCTTCATCTAGCAACCTTATGTTCTCTTGTGGGAGATCAACAACATCATGCATGCATATTGTTTGTAGGAAGGGAAGTCATGGGAAATGAGGTATCCATAATATGATCCATAGGGGGTTGATTATGAACAGTATTAGAAAGAGAGTTAGAAAAACCAAGATCCACAATGAATGGTGTATTGTGGGATGACATGAGTCTTGAACTATGTCTCACAATAATATTGCTAACAGGACACCAAGTTGTAAAGCTCATACAAGTTTCACCAACTTAGTACATGAAAACCCAAAATGGAAAGATACTTAAAATGCAATTGAATGATCTAAAATTCAATCTGTAAATGCAATTTTTGGATTGTAAACAAAATAATTTTCTGATTACACTATCCAACAATTTGAAAATGAAATCTTGTAAATGTAATTTTCAAATCATGTGCACTAAATGTACCAAATTAAGCTAGATATAATGAAATTAATGAAATAGAAACATAGAAAACTATAATAAAGGTCTAAAAACAATAAACATAAGTAGAAAAAGGAAGATTTTAATGCCCAAAAATCTAGATTATGGCCTGCTCAAGGATTCATTAGCCCTAGGGTGCATGGGTCCTAGTTAAGGGTTTTGAAACTGATTTTTACATATTTTCAAGTGTTTTCTAGTGGTTTTCGGATTTAGGTTTGTAATAGAAAGTTTTAGTTTTATTTTCTATAGGATACAATTGTGGACACGGAAAAATTAACCCTTTTACTTTTTCTTGTTTTTCCCCTCCTTGTGCTTATTTTCACCTTGATTTAATGTTGTAATGTAACTTATGCATTCACATTAAGTCTTGAATATTAAAATTATTAAGACTTTATGATGTCTTTTGAAGGTTTTGTGAAGTGTTGTAACACATTTCTACACTTTTCTAGACTCTTCTTATTACAATTCATCTAAAAATTCCATTTTTATCGCTTACCAAGTCTTATTCTAAAGTGTTGTAAAGTCTTGTAACAAACTTTCACACTTTTCTAAGCTTGTCACCACTAATACACCTTTCTTATGCTTTATTTGGCCCCTTTATGCACTTATAGGCCTTAATTAAGTGTTTTTTTCAATACAAACCCAAAAAATATCATTCAATACAATGTAGTCCCTGACACCCACTTGCTTTCATGGAGTGGGAGCCATTCACCATGGGTGGCGAATGAGTCCATCTTGGCATAAAATTCAAAATAAATTCAAATTTCTTTTAGGTTTTTATTCATTAAGACCTTAGGTCTTCCTGTGATGTATTTTTAGGAAATTAGGACATAAGTGTGTATAAATAAGTGTTTTTCTATCCATTTTTGTTGGAAACATAAGGGCATGCAACTGAGAGGGGGGGTAAATTAGTTGTCACATAAATTATACTTATTAAACTTATTCTCAGATCTAATAAATAAAAATGAAAGCATAAGCCATCACCACATCAGAAACACACATAACACCAATATTTTTTATGTGGAAACCCTATTAGGGTAAAAACCACAGTGGAGGTTAGTCCACAAGATTATACCCTATTAAAAGTATAAAAGAATTATGAATGGGGAATGCACATACATTCAAGCACACTACCTAGAGCTCACTGCTCAAATACAAAAGGCTTACTTCCCAAAGGAAGACTAACTATCTTACAAAAACATTTGGATTACATCCATCTAGAAGATTTGAACTGAGAAAATATCATCTACTAATGCCTGATTACAGTTCTAGTTAAGCACATAAACATCTACTCTCTCTTCTTCACACTTTACTTCTTGCTTTGAAAGATTACAACATTATTATCACTTAGCAAAGAGCATAATCCACACACATCTTCCCTTCAAATGGAATAATTAAACAATCGAACTTCATAGCTGCAACCAAGAATAAGATCATCTACATGTTGGCTTTAACAAAATATAAATAATGTACAAATTATCGGCCCAATAAATAAAAACATTGCAATACAAACCAACCAATGTCAGTCACAACATAGTAAGGACCCAAAACAACATCCTCAAATTTAGAACACCTTCAAAAATTATGCCTCGAAGATCCACAACACACCACAATCACCCTATCGGCCATGAATATGAAAAATGTGAACTCACAAAAGAAAATCACCAATCGTGAGCACAACGATCAATGTGGATCAACTACATAGATAGAGAATGATATAGAAACATCCACAAGTGTCATGAATCACCATAGAAGCATCCACAACTCAAATTACTAGAATCATGCCATCTTTCAGGAACACCAACTGAAGCAACAAAACAACTTTTAGAACATAGATACTCATAACTCAATCAAATCCTCATGCGGATCTCTAAAAATTAACATGGATAAAATAGATATACTCAAAAACAAATCTCTTAATTGACAACCTCTTATCATCAACATATTGAGCTAAACAACAGACTAAACTTCACATCACTAACAACCTGCAACTTATTTTATTACACTTTTCTCAATATCATCAACATATACAACCTTAAAGACATTAATTCCAATAGTGATTCATCCAAGTACAACATTTAGAAAAATTAACCCCCATTCATTCAAGTACTCATTCATCCATTCAATCATCCTTGCATCCATCTAAGCACTTGAGCATCATAGCATCATTTAATCAAGAAATTATCAAGCATCTTGGAGCAACCATTGACATATCTTTAGACTTCAACAACAAGGGTTTTGTGAGTTCATGACATTTTCATGTTATTTTTTCATCATTCCTTACTTATTTTATTTCATTTCTTTATCAAGGGTTTGATCTAAAGTGGGATTTGACCAAGGAAAATCCTTATACTCTAACCCTTAACGATTTTCCCCTCTTTGCATGTGTGTTTGCAGGTCTTGTAGGAAGATTTGTAAAAGAGATAGGTGTTGACAAGTGGTCAACAATTCATCAAATCTATTCAAGTAAAAAAAGACCTAATTCAAGCTTCGAGACATCATTCAACCCGACAAGAAGACAAGTGTGGATCTAGACCCATAGAGTTGACTTTAGAATTTTTAGATTTTTGGAGAAGGACTGATTTTCCATTGGTGGTGAATAAGTCCCACTGCCAAGCTGGAAAAAGTGTCTTCTTTAGATTTCAGTTCCCAACATCCCAAAACCTATTTCAGTAAAATTTACCAGAAGAAGGACCGATTCACCATCAGTGGAAAATGAGTCCTAATGGCCATCAATAATGATTCTTGAAACCTTCCTGCATCAACATTCTATCTCTAGGTGTACCCCATTCATTTTGATGAAGTTCTATTTTAATTTCTGCATGTTTCTAGTTCATGTTTGCATACAACATTGTTTTCAAACACTTCATATTTCTTAGTTTTGCATATATAATCAATGGTATTTTTTAAATATTTGCATTTATTTTACTTCATTTACGAATATTGCACTTATATCACATCCCTCTTTGAGTATGAACATTGCATTTTGGATCCAATCTTATCTCCTAACCCTAGAAGGAGCAAAAAGCATTCAGGTGCCAAAATCTTTCTCCATTTTGGTGAACCTGACTTTAGAGAATTTTTACTTCTAATTCTAAGTACATTTTCATCCTAGGTTTTGTTTACATCATCATTGCATTAGGTTTTACATTTCTTACATATCCTAGGGTTTTAAAAAATTGCATTAGTGTAAACATCATATAGCTTTCATTTTTGCATTTCAACTCATTTAATCACACTGAAATTTTGCATTTTCATACTATATTTGCATTTGTGCATCTAAACACATAAAATTGCATTTCAAATTTATGAAAAAACTCAAAAAAATTCATCCCTGGACTCATTCGCCACCCTAGGTGAATTAGTCTAGTTGCACATTCTAAATTGCATTTTTTGGGCATTTTTTGCATTAGCTTTTTCTACTATTACCTTATGTCATCCTTTGTAGATTCTCTATTTTATTCTCTTTCTTGCATATTAGTTTACTTTCACTCATTGCCATCATGGACTTTTGCTTGAATAATTTTTGGTTGTCTTTAAAATCGTTAGTGGACATGTCAAATTGTTCTTTTGGAACTGATCCTAATGACCTTGAGCTTCCTCATGCTCCTTCAAATCATGAATTTCATCCTCATTTTTTTGACATCATTAGAGAAGATGATGATAGCATGAATAATTTCTTAAATGAAATCCTTAACAACCTTGAAGCCAATGCATCCTTTTACCCATCCATGAAGTCACAAGACCTTCCTACTGTTCCACTTCTTGATACATTTGGATATTTACATCCTAAAAAAAATGGACCTAAGTTCCCTCCAATAGGTGGACCTATTTCCTCTAACCAAGCCACTCCTCAAACATTTTATGATAACAAAGTTACAAATGCACCAATCAACCTTGAAGAAACTTATGGAAAAGGTTTTAGTATATTAAGCAAATAAGGTTGTGACACAATGACCGAACATGACATTCATCAACTTTTAGAACAAAGACCAATAGATGAAAACACAAGCTTAGGATATTGAGATCCCCCTCATGACAACAAGCCTCCATTTGAATATTGGAGACTTTGGGATGGTGGCATGGTGATCTTTGATTCCCTTCCATGTGAACCCTTACATGATTCCAATAACAAGGATGTTAGGATCCCCATGGGTCCTCTTCCTACTTAAATCCATAAAAAAGGTGAATCTGGTAAACACAAACGACCCTAAAAATTTTAAAAAGTAAAGTTTCCTCTCCATCCACCACTTGAATGTGAATAGAAATTGTAAGTTATTTTAAATAGAGGTCTCATCCTATTACCACCTATGAATAGGTTGGTCATCTGCCCTAAATATTCCAATATACCTTATTGTAAATACCATCATGTTCTTGGACATCAAACTGATGAGTGTTAGACATTGAAGGACATACTAAGTAAGTATCACTTCACTGATACCGACTATTATCCTATCATCCCATAAACAGTACCAAACACCACATCATGCAATAGTTGTAGAACTTTCCATTCTCACTATTACATGATCTTTCTCATCACCTATCTTGGCTCATTCTTTCCTTACACTAAGTTGGGGAAATAAGTTGTTAGCCTTGTCCTAGTAATGCATTTTTCATTATCCCTTAGCTACATTATTTATCTTCCACTTATCCCAATTGAGATTGGGAGGTGGATGACTTGCTTGATGGTTGACTTGTATTTGTCTTACTAGTATTTTGCATTTTTCTTTTCTTTTTCTTTTATGTGCATATTGTATTCCCCCATCATGTGACATTTGATATTCTCCATCTCTTTGTATACTTCCTCTATTTGTACCTCTAATAATCTATATTTTGTAAATTTCCTTTTCCTTTTCTTTGTGTTTTCCTTTTGGAGATGATGCAAAGTGTTGAGATGCCCTATGTCTCTTCAATGTTGACCCAAACAGTTTTTATTTTTTCTTTTCACTTCTATTTTGTGTTTTCCTTTTGGGGATGATGCAAAGTGTTGAGATGCCCTATGTCTCTTCCATATTGACCCAAAAGGTCCCATTTCCTTCTACTTTTTCTCTTCTTGTGTTTTTCTTTTGGGGATGATGCAAGGAATTGAGACTGTAGTGTCTCCTTCATGTTGACCCAAAAGATTTTTCCTTCCTTTTTCCTTTTCATTTTATTTTCACTTGTGTTTTCCTATTGGGGATTACTGCAAAGCATCGAGACCACAATGTCTCTTCCATGTTGACCCAAAAAAAACTTTTCTTTTTCTTTTTTCACTCTCTTTGTATCATTCTTCTAGTTCTATGTATTTGGGGAATGATGAAAGTTCCAAGTTCTTTCATAAAAACATTGCAGCAATCACATACTGACCCCAAATCCATAGATCCCTTATGTGTTTGGTGTGTTCCTTTATGGTGGTAAAACCCTCTTTCTTTTTGTTTCTTTTTGTCTTACATGACACAAAATTACTTGAAAATGTATGACTTGGCATAAGGGCTTTCCAAATTGGCTCTCATTTCTTGTTTCTTTTTGCATCTTTCATTCACTACTTTAAAGTAATTTCTCACAGAACATTGTGTAGAAATTCCTTTAAAGTGGAGGCATACACTGGCATTATTCATTTTGCATTTTTATTTTTCTTGGTTCTTAGTGAATCCTTGTTACTTTATACAATGCATTTTTCACTTTGTGTATGACATTGGATGTGATTTCCTTCATAAGCATGATCTATCTTACCATATTACATTCCTCTTAGTGGCTTGATGTCACACACTACATCCCCTAAGCTACAATTTTTTTATTCTTTGATTGGCCCTCTCTTGGAGACATTAGACACAATGTTCCCAAAGTTAATACCTCGCATGAACTAAACAAGACTCATTTTAACCCTTCTTTTGCATGTTGTATTTTTCATTTATATGGCCACCTTGCATAACAAAACTTGCATGCCTATGGTTCCATTACATTTTTTCATGAGTACTATGTATAGAAATATTTTATTGTCTCATGAAGCATGAAATGACATTATCTTTTGTGGTGCCTTATTAAATTTACTAGGATGTATGACTTTAGTATGGTTGAGCAGGAAAGCCCATTCTAAGGCATGAATTTTCCCCATAGCCACCTTGTGGATTTCTCACCCCATGGACAATTAGAAGTTTTGTGGCCCCAGAGTGAGTATTCTTGGGCTTTGTCACCTAGTGGATAGCCATGAGTTCCGTCACCCCAGAGTGAGTACACATTTCTTTTTCTAAACAAACAAACTAGATCTAATCCACAATGAGTTCAACAAAAGATTGAAACTTTCTTTACTTTCCTTCATTCTTCATCACTTTCACGTGTGTTCCTTTGTGCTTGTGATTGATTTTCTATGGGATCTTCATCCCTCTTGATTGTTGTTGTCCCATATTACCAAGAATTGGTACATTTAGACCCCTCCTAAGATGCATTTCTCTACTTTAGTGTGAGTTTGAAGCATTTTCATCCTCTAACTAAAGTGGGGGTTAACTGTGGACATAGAAAAAATAACCCTTTTACTTTTTCTTGTTCTTTCCCTCCTTGTGCTTATTTTCACCTTCATTTAATGTTGTAATGTAACTTATAAATTCACATTAGGTCTTGAATATTCAAATTATTCATACTTTACGATGTCTTGTCAAGGTGTTGTGAACTATTGCAACATATGTCTACACTTTTCTAAACTCTTCTTATTATAATTCATCTAAATATTCCATTTTTATCACTTACCAAGTCTTATTCTAAAGTGTTGTAAAGTCTTGTAACAAAAGTTCACACTTTTCTAGGCTTGTCACCACTAAATACACCTTTCTTATGCTTTATTTGTAACCTTTATGCAGTTATAGGCCTTATTTAAGTGTGTTTTTAAATACAAACCCAAAAAATATCATTAAATACAACTTAATCCCTGACACCCACTTCCCTTCCTAGAGTGGGACCCATTTGCCATGGGTGGTGAATGAGTCCCTCTTGGAACAAAATTTAAAATAAATTCAAATTTATTTTAATTTTTTATTCATTAAGACCTTAGGTTGGCCTGTGATGTTGTATTTTAGGGAAATTAGGGTATAAGTGTGTATAAATAAGTGTTTTTATACCCATTTTATCCCCCATTCATTCAAGTATTCATTCATGCATCCAATCATCCTTCCATCCATCTAAGCACTTCAACATTATAACATCATTTAATCAAGCAATTATCAAGCATTTTGGAGCAACCATTGACATATCTTCAAACTTCAACAACAGGGGTTTGGTGAGTTCATGACTTTTGCATGTTATTTTTTCATCATTCCTTGCTTATTTCATTTAATTTCATTATCATGGGTTTTATTACCAAAGTGGGATTTGACCAAGGAAAATCCCTATACTCTAACCCTTAATCAATTTCCCCCTCTTTGCATATGTGTTTGTAGGTCTTGTAGGTAGATTTGTAAAAGAGATAGGTGTTGAAAAGTGGTAAAAAATTCATCAAATATATTCAAGTCAACAAAGACCTAATTCAAGCTTGGGGACATCATTCAACCCATTTTTAGCACATTTTGATTTGTCTACCTAAGAAGAAGACAAGTGCAGATCTAGACCCACATAGATGACTTAAAAATTTGTAGATTTTTGGAGGAGGAGTGATTCACCATGAATGGAAAATGAGTCCTAGTACTAGGTTGGAAAGAGTGTTTTATTGAGATTTTAGTTCCTGACATCCCGAAACCTATTTCAACAGAATTTACCAGAAGAAGGACTAATTTTCCATTAGTGGCGAATGTGTCCAAGTGGCCATCAACAATAATTTTTGAGACATTCTAGAACCTTCCAGCATCAATATTCTATCTCTAGGTTCACCCCATTCAGTCTCATTAAGTTCTATTTTCATTTTTGCATGTTTCTAGTTCATGTTTGCATACAACACTGTGTTTTCAAACACTTTATATTTCTTAGTTTTGCATATATAATCAATAGTATTTTTCAGTTATTTGCATTTAGTTTACTTCATTTAGGAATATTTAACTTATATCACACCCCTCTTTGAAAGTGAACATGGCATTTTGGCTCCAATCTTATCTCCTTTTAGGTAAAAAATCCTAGAAGGAGCATAAAGCATTTAAGGGCCAAAATATTTGTCTCTAGCAATGTGAAATGTAAGTTTAAAATATGACCGAATGATGACCTAAAAGACCTATTTTTATATCCAATTTTGTTTCAATTTTAAAATTCAAGCTAATATGATGTGAATGATATGCAAGATGACTGATTTTTTTGTATTTTCCATATTTAAAGAATGCAAACAATGTAATCCTAAAACCTTTAATGAGATGAAAATTTAAATGCAAATGAATGCAAATAAAAGAAAGATCTAAATCTAGGATGAAAAGACTACAAAAATTAAAAAAAATACAATGCTCAAAAGGTCGGGTTCAACAAAATGAAAAGATGGAAAAAGGGGGGATGAATCAAAATATAGAACAAAATGATACACTTATCTTTTTCTCTCTAATTTTATTCAATATGAGGGTTATAATGTGTAACTAAGTTACATAAATCAAACCTAACCCAAATATCAATTAAAAAATAACTTTTGAGAAGGTCAAATGTTGTGTACCTATTGCAAAATATGCTTTTACAGGCCTCATTGAGGACTTAGTCATCCTATGGAAAATGTGTCCTAGCTAGGGCTCTGAAAAAATTGTTTTTGGGTTCTATTCTCCTCAGTTTGCACTTCTAGATCTTAGTTAGGCACTGTCAGAAAGCTGGAAATAAATATTGTAGCTTAGTTTTTGTGATTTGACAACTTTCTTTGCAACTTTGAGAACTTTTTTATTTTTTCTCTCCAAATGATCATCAACCTAAAACCTACAATCACACATCAAAGAGGAGAAAAATTTTGTTTGTTAGGGAATAAGGGTTTTCCTTAGTCAAACCCCATTTTGGTAATTAAAACTTGAAATGAAACAATGAATAAAGGAATGATGAATGAACAAATGCAATGTCACAGCTCACCACACCTTAATTGAACCTTGGATAATAAATCTATAATCTTGCATGAAATAGCCTAAATGAATGTAGATCTAGATCACAATGCTTTATTAGAAACAATTCCTTGAATATGCTTGAATTGATCTTCAATGCCACATCAACACACTAGCTCAACAACATGCATGATGCATTATACCTTTGACATGATGAAATGATTCTTGATTGATATAGTAATCCTTTAATAAATATACCTTTGAATGCCTTAGAAATGCTCTTGATCACACTTTCTCAGAAATTTTCTATAACACTTGAAGACTTGAAATTGTTAGGTGAAACTAAGTGAAACAACCTTGTATTTAAACATAACTTATCACTAATTCCCGAAATTGAAATAACACAAGTGGACATAAAATCCTGGATTTGAAATCATTAAAATATTGCCAAAAATATATTTCAAAGAGGCATCCTAGGTATAAGTGAGGACTCATTCTCCATAGGGAAAATGGTTCCTAACTCACTTAACTAGGTGTGGGAATGAAAAATGTGCACCTTTTCCTTCCTTTATTTGGGAATAATTAATGACAAATTGGACTTGAAATTGCCTTAATTGAGTGTTGTGATGTGTTTTGTACATCCACATTAGGTTTTGGGCCCTTTAAAATCTAAATAAACCTAACTTTTCCTTAATTTAGTGTTGTAAAGTGTATTTATTTACACCTTCACATTAAATTTTGGAGGCTTGTAAACTAAGTGGACCTAGTCTAGTGTTGTAAAGGTTTTTGCAAATTAACATGGGATTTAGGGCCCTTTTGAGCTAAATTGACCTATTTTTTCCTTAATTGAATGTTATAAAGTGTATTTATTTATACTTTCACATTGAATTTTGGGCCCTCTTGCATTTACAACCTTAATATCATAATTAATAGGCCACTAAGACCCTGTATTGTGCATCCCAAGGAATATTTCAATCAAAATCCTAAAAAGATCAACACATAAACTTAATTTACACACACTGCAACACTTTAGCAATCAAAAAAGGCCTTGTGGGACCCATACACAACCTTGGGTGTATGAGTCCCATCTAGGTGGGACCCATATGCCATTGGTGGCATATAAGTCCCATTTGGCCTATTTTTAAGGTTTTGAGCACTAAAAACTAGGCTTTAAGTTCAAATTTCATATATATCGGTCTCTAGGATCTAATACATAGGATATTAGATGGATTTACTATATAATATCAAGTCAAACATTCAAGAGTTGAGCATTTCAAGACTTCACAATATTGTTAGGAGATTTTGCAAGGTCATTTCTAAGGCATTCAAGAGTAGATTTTCTCATCAATTATTGCAACAATTCAAGATCCATCATCATCTCAAGATTATCAAGCATCAATTATGTTATTGAGATAGTGTTGTGATGTAGCATTGAAGATCCAAAATCAAGCATTTTTCTACACCTATTATCAAGATCAATATATACATCATTCATGGTCATTTCATGTTGAGTTGTAGATTTACAAGACATCATTTACAAGGCATCATTCAAGGTATCATTTTCCATGATTCATGTTCTTTTTTTCATGTTTCATTCCTTCATGTCATTATCTCATCATTTGGTTTAATTACTTACAAGAGGTTTGGCCAAGGAAAATGCCTATTCCATAACAATCAACACTTTTTCTCTCTCTTTGTGTGATTGTAAATTTAGGTATTTTGGAGACTTGAAGATCTTTGAAGATTAGGTTACAAGCTTAGAGAAATTTATCGAAATTATCCCCTCATTTGCAAGGTTGTTATCTTTACTAAAAGGTCACCTACAACCCTGAAATCAAGGTTTTAGATCCAAAAACAAAGAGGGACAAAAAGAGAAGACACTGAAGACCAAATTCAAAATTTAAAGCTTCAGAAAACCCTAACTAGACTAATTTTCTAGTTCTAGCATATGAGTCCCAATTTAGGTCAATTTTTAGGTTTTCACATATTCAGATACCCATTTTCTAGATTCATCTTTCTGCACAGAAACCTAGATCTGGGATTGATTCACCCAGATTGGTGTATGAGTCCTAGAAGGCTTAAATTTTAGGTTATTCAACATTTTAAGCTTCCATTCAAGCTCCCTCAAGTTTCTAGGTGCTCCTTTATGCTTTTCCAGTTTTCTATTCTAATTTATTTGCATTTATAGTTCATTTATTGAAGCATTGCATCATATTAAGGTTAACCATTACAGATTGCATTGTATTTGTCTTTCCAAGTCCTAACATGGTGGTGAATCCCTCATTAATCTCTAAACATACCATAGGATAGTCTCTTAGCAAATCTCTTTCTCCTATTATCATCATTTGATTGAGATCTCTAGGGCATTCTTGAATGTGGAGTATTGAAAAATTGTTGCCCTAGGTCTTAAAACCCCAGTGGCAACAATTTTCTATGTTTCATTTTGGTGAACCCAACATGATGTATTTCAATTCAGAAACATATGATGTAGTTCAATTCAGAAACATGTGACTTGGCATAGGGCTTACTAAATAAGCTCTCATGTATTCTTCTACTTTAAAGCAATTTCTCACAGTAATGGTGTTAGCAACCACTTTAAAGTGGGGGCATACATCAGCATTCATGTTTTATTGTGCAATTTTCTTTCTTCTTCTGATGCATTTTTTCTTGGTGGTGTCATTGGGCTTGATTTTCTCTGAGAGCATGATATTTATTTGACTTGTCCTCTCTTTGACACATTAGGCACAATGTTCCCTAAGAAGAGACCTTACATGAACTTAGAGCAAAATCCCTTTAAACATTCTTTACACTATTTTACATTTACAATAACTGTTATATGGCCACCTCACATAACACACTTTGCATGCCTATGGAGCCATCTTGTTTGCTTGCTCCATGAAGCTCGAAGTTCATTATTTTATCATGAGCTCCAAGCATACTATTTTTTTCTTGTCTCATGAAGCTTGAAGGTCATTATTGTGTGGTGCCTTATTAAAGTTATCAGGAGGTATAGCTTTGGTAGGGTTGTATGGGATCCAAACGAAGGCACGAATTCCCTTAGCTAGTCACATATGTGGGCACATACTAATCATGTGTCTCACCCTCTTTGTATACTCACTCCATGGATGACCTAAAGTTTTGTGGCCCCAAAGTGAATTTATTGTGGATACTCACCTCCCAGATGACCTAAAGTTTCGTGGCCCCAAACTGAGCACATTTTTTTTGAATGTTGATCTAGGGTATGTGCGAGATCATCATGGAAAAAATAGGCCCTTAAGTGGCAAAAAATTAAAAAAAATAAGAGTTAGGAAACTTGACATATAAATTTGAATAAGAATAGAATTTTTAGAAAATTGAATAAGTTTCTAAACTACTAGGTTTTTTTTTTTAAAAAAAATCTATTTGGTGAAATTTTGAAATTTAAAATGCACTTAAATTTCGGGAAAAATAAGAAGTAGGTGTCTGTCTGACCACCCTAACCACAATAAAATGATAATATTTTTTATAAGATTTTAGATATAAGTAGAGGACTCATGTCCTGATGTGATACATATTTTTTTGTAATTTATTTTCAAGTAAATAATTAATTATGAATTTTTTATTACAACTTTTAAAAAATAAAAGAAATGTCTCGTAATTTATTTTCAAGTAAATAATTAATTATGAATTTTTTATTACAACTTTTAAAAAATAAAAAAACTCGTATGTCTAACCACCTTAACTTCATCAAAACTTCATGAAATTCATTTCTTGTTATTTTAATCCTATAGTATATGAAGCATAGAATGTGAAGCATGTTTTGAATTCAAAAAATGTGATACTGTTTGAAAGATATAGAGTATTTTCAATCAGCCTATCAATCAGGACTTTAGTTGTAATTCAAATAAAAAATAAATAATAATTATTTATTAAATTCAGAGTAAAGCATAATTTATATTGGTGGAAAGCTAAGAATATCCTTTAAAAACCCTTTTCATTTCATCAATTTTGGGTTAAAAAAAAGTCATCAGCCACATACCCTTCAAAAACCCATTATATCGCCACTTTTGGGCCGATCATGATCCTACACATACCCTCCACTCATCTTATTCTTTTCTTTCTTCTTTATGTCTTTGGTGTTGTATGTTTGTGTATCTCATTTTGCTACATATCATACACCTTGTGTGTGTCCCTTTGTGCTTATGTCAGTTTGATGTAGGATCTTGTATCCTAGGGTCTTGGCCACGTCCTTTCATCTTTCTCATCCTTTTTCATCCACATTAGTATATTGGGAACCCTCTTGAATGTCTACTTTTGTGTGAGTTTGAAGAAAATTCATCCTCTAACTAAAGTGAGGGCTAAATGTGGAACAAAAAAGTACACCTTTTCCTTGCTTGATTTGGGAATAATTAATGATAAATTGGACTTGATATCACCTTAATCTAGTGTTGTGATTTTTTTTACACATCAACACAACGTTTTGGGCCCTTTTAAAGCTAAATAAACCTAAATTTTCCTTAATTTAATGTTGTAAAGTGTACTTGTTTACACCTTCACATTAAATTTAGGAGGTTGGTAAACTAAGTGGACCTAATCTAGTGTTGTAATGTGTTTTTCACATTGACATGAGATTTAGGGCCCCTTTGAGTTAAATTGACCTATTTTTTCCTTAATTTAATGTTGTAAAGTGTATTTGTTTACACTTTCACGTTGGATTTTGGCCCCTATTACATTTATGACTTTAATATCATCATTAATAGGCCCCTAAGACCCTATATTGTCCATCCCAAGGCATGTTCCAATTAAAATCTTGACAAGATCAACATATAAACTTAATTTACACACTCTCTAACACTTTAGCAATCAAAACAGGCCTTGTGGGACCCATAGGCCACCTTAGGAATATAACTTCCATCTAGGTTGGACCCATATGCCATTGGTAGCGTATGAGTCCTATTTGACCTATTTTTAAGGTTTTGAGCAGGAAAAATTGGGTTTTAAGTTCAAATTTCATGTATGTCAACCACTGGGATCTAATACATGATATATTAGATGGATTTCCTTTATAAATGAGATCTCAAACAATTATTTCATAAGGCCTACATGATATTAAGTGAAGCATTCAAGAGTTAACCATTCCAAAACTTCACAAGATTGTTAGGAGAGTTTGGGAAGATCATTTCTAAGGCATTGAAGAGAATATTTCTTCATAAATTGTTGCAAGAATTCAAGATCCATCATCATGTCAAGATTATCAAGCATCAAGCATGTTATAGAGCTAGTGTTGTGATGTAGCATTGAAGATCAAGATCAAGATCAACATCCTTCATGGCCATTTCATGTTGATTCATAGATTTACAAGACATCATTTACAAGGTATCATTCTCCATGATTCACATTCTTTGTTTCATGTTTCATGACATCATTTCATTATCTCATCATTTAGTTTAATTACCTACAAGAATTTTGACCAAGGAAAATCCATATTCCCTGACAGTCAACACCTTTTCTCTCTCGCTTTGTGTGATCGCAGATCTAGGTGTTTTGTAGATTTGAAGATCCTTGATGATTAGGTTACAAGCTTGTGGAAAGTTATTGGAATTTTCCCCTCATTTGAAAGGTTTCTATCTTCACTAAAAATTCACCTACATCCTTGAAATCAAATTTTTAGATCCAAAAACAAAGAGGAACAAAAAGAGAAAACATTGAAGACCAGATTCAGACTTTAAAGCTTTAGAAAACACTATCTGGATTGATTCACTAGTTCTAGCGTATTAGTCTAAGTTTAGCTCAATTTTTTAGGTTTTTACAGATTCGGATACTCATTTGTTAGATTCCTATTTTTGCACAAAAACCAAGATCTATTGAAAAATGAGGTGTTTTCTTAGCTTAATACTATGTAAAACTTTAATATTGTTGATCTAAGTAAGTATTTTCTTTGTTACATATATTCTTTGTGGATGATTATCTTGATTAATCCATTTGACTGTTGTAGAATGTAGAGAGAAGTTGATAGAACTAGACAGGATATTAAAAAGATCACACGAGATGTACCTTGGAGAAACCCTTTTGAGAAAAAACTCCTCCAAGAATTATTCTATTATTCAATCTCTGAATTACAATAGCTCCAATTCTTGCTTGAGAATGCTTCTTCTATCACCAATCTTCTTCACACCTGCAATAACAATTAATAAAAACTATATTCAACTTGAATGAGATATAGAGTCAATATGCAACCTTGTAATCTCCAAATGGTGATAATTACAATGCACAAGCTCAAGCCCTTGAAAAGGTACACCATATTCTTGCAAGTTGAGTTATTCAATGAAGACTAAAGCTTACAACATGTGCTTTATGTATTTGGGTGTCCCAAACTAGAGCTATAACTTCTCCTTCACTTGAGTGATAATTCCAAAGTTCTTCCTCAAAATTTTCACCCTTAAGTAGTCCTACTTAACTGAGCCTTCAGAAATATCTTATAATGCATGAGAGGTAAATCCAATAAAGTATCTTGGGCGCCCAAGTTGGCTTCAAGTGCTTTATAGTTAACTGAAACATTTACTCAACACCATTCATGCAAGAATGGTCATCCCTTGTTAACTAGAGGTAGTCCCTGTTATCTGTCATAAAATTCAAGTTATTAGCCATGTGTTCCAAGTTAACTAAAGCTAAGTGCATGCAACTCAAAATAACCAACATTCATGCAACTGAAGATAACTGAACCGAATTGAACTGAACTGAACTAAACTAAACTAAACTAAACTAAACTTAACTTAACTGAACTGATTTTGAACTGAATTGAACTAAATTGAACTGATCTGAATTGAACTTACTGAACTTCAAGCATGTAAACATCAAATCCTAACTCCTAGGATCTTTACATGCATTCAGAAATGTTAACTCTTACTCTGTATAGTTAACTGGACACAAGGTGAGTGTCACCTTACCATGTGAGTGTCCCATGTGTCCTTATTATTTAGTAACTCACTATAGACGCCCTCACATACTTGTTACATTTAGAATTAATTACAAATTTCAATAATTATGATTATTTCATCAAATATTAATCTCATCTTAATCTTAGTGTTGTTGAACACATTCCAAGAATCTAGGAGATACATGAAATAATTAATGTTTAGGATTTGCAATTGAATTTCAACCTATTTCGAACATTCTTCCACTTGACATTATACATTACAATTATTCTAAACAAGGAGTAATAAATTTAAATCAAGTAGAGGACTCAAGGCCAATGGATTTCCTACACCATGAGAACTTATCTGTAGCAACTAGCTTTGTAAGATAATCTACAACATTAATTAAAGTGTTAACTTTTTGAATTAATACTTTCTCACTCTCAACCATTTCTCGCACAAAGTGATACTAAACATCTACATGTTTAGTACGAGCATTATACATAGGATTTTTGGCTAAACAAATAGCACTCTGACTATCACATTCAATCCTAACTTGCTTGCAATTAAAACTAATACCTGACCCAAGCCTCTGTAACCAAACTGCCTCTTTTGAGGCATGTGTGGCAGCCATGTACTCTGCTTCTATGGTAGACAAAGCAATTGTGGGCTTCCTCTTACTCATCCAATTAACTGTAGCTCCAAATAAAGTATACACATAACCACTTGTAGACCTTTGACTGTCTAGATCTCCTACCCAATCTGAATCAACAAACCCCTGTATGTCCAATGATCTATTCATAATATCAATATTATTAGAACCAAGATAATCTAAAGAGTAATTTTAAGTCCCTTGTAAATATCTAAATACCCTATTAACATAAGTCCAATGTTCTTTACTAGGGTTAGACAAAAACCTACTAAGAACTCCCACTTCTTGTGCTATATCTGGTCTCGTACATACCATTGCATACATTAAACTACCAATTACACTAGCATACGGAATTTCAGACATTTCCTCAAAATCAAATCAGATTTAGGACTCATATGTAAACTTAACTTTGTGCCAACTGGTAAAGGAATATTAACCAGTTTACTGTCTTGCATGTTAAATCTTTTCAAAATAGTATCAACATAATTACTCTTGACTTAAGCAAAGCTTTTTGTTACCTCTATCTCTACTGATCTCCATACTGAGGATATATTTTGTAGCCCCTAGATCTTTCATCTCAAATGTACTTGAGAGTTGTGCTTTCAATTCTCTTATCATTACCTTGTTGTTACCAATAAACAACAAGTCATCAACATACAAGATAATAATTAAAAACTGATCATCAATAATTTTTATATAAACACAATGATCTTCCTCACTCCTAACATAACCAATTTTTAATGAGAAAGCATCAAACTTCTGGTACCACATTCTTAGTGACTGTTTCAATCCATATAAAGATCTCTTTAACCTGCAAACCAATTCTTCTTTTCCTTTTACAACAAAACCTTTAGGTTGCTTCATATAAATCTCCTCATCAAGATTCCCATGCAAAAAAGTAGTTTTCACATCCATTTGCTCAATTTCAAAATCATAAGTAGTAGCAATAGATAAGAAGAATCTAATAGAAGTTAATTTAGCAAAGGAGAGAAGATTTCATTAAAGTCAAATCCCTAAATGGGAGTATTCCTTGGCTACTAATCTAGCCTTGTACCTTTTGAGATTACCATCTGCACCAATATTATTTTTAAAGATTCATTTACAACCAATGGCCTTTCTATCTTTGGGAAAACTCTCAAGATCCCATGTGTCACAAGTATCCAAGGATTCCATTTCCTCATGCATAGCTTGTGACCAAAGCTTACTCTCATTTGAGGGCAAAGCTTCCCTGTAAGAACTGGGTTCATCATTAGTACTCATTAAAGAAAAAATACAACAAAAATTAGGTGGGCTATACCTATCAATGGGATTCTATTGTCTTGTGGATCTCCTTAATGGAGTTTCTTCTGGTTCCTCAATATGCTCATCTTGAGCCTCTATTTCAGAAGAACTCTCTGAACTCTCTTCTTGAGATTCATCCACTTGTTCTTCAGCATGTGCATCTTGTTGCTTCTCAGTATTTGTCTCAAAATGCACTATTCGAGAAGTATCCTTCTCCTTTGGTTTTTCTTCTCTTGAATAATCTCTAAATTCCCTGAAAATAACATCTCTAGATAAAGAAAATTTTATTGTTAGTGGATTCCAAAGCTTGTAACCTTTAACATTTTCACCATAACCTATGAATATGCATTTATGTGCTTTAGGATCCAATTTAGATCACTTTTCTTGAGGCACGTGAACAAAATCCTCACAACCAAAGATCCTTAAATGTGTAACACTAGGTTTCTTACCTAACCACATCTCATAAGGAGTTTTATCTTCAATAGATGAACTAGGGGATCTATTGATTAAATAACAAGAAGTACATACTGCTTCAGCCCATAAGGACCATTCAAGCTTAGCACTACTTAACATACTCCTAGCTCTTTCCATTAAGGTTTGGTTCATCCTTTCTGCTACTCCATTTTGTTGAGGTGTATATGGAGTAGTTTTTTGTCTCACTATTCCTGCATGCTTACAATAATCATCAAATTCCTTAGAACAATACTCACCACCATTATTTGATCTCAACACTTTTATCTTATGATCTGATTGTTTCTCAACCAAAGCCTTAAATTCCTTAAACTTATTAAACACATCAGATTTGTTATGCATAAAATATATCCAAGTGTATCTTGAGACATCATCAATAAATGTGACATAGTATCTAGATTTTCCAATAGAGTCAATATCCACATGACCCATTACATCTGAGTGAATAATCTCTAATAATCTTTTAGCTCTATTTGTACCACTAGGAAATTTAGATCTAGATTGCTTTCCAAACACACAGTGCTCACAAAAGTCACTTTTGCCAATATTATAATTAGGAATAGCATCGACCAAATTTTTATTAAGAATGGTCCTAAGACCTTTTTCACGTATATGGCCCAATCTATGGTGCCATAGCATACATGTATTTTCAGCTTCAGTTACATTTGATAAAATATTTATATTGGAGGTATTCAGCTTAAACAAAGTCCCAATCTGAGATCCTTTAGCAACCACCATATTCCCTTTCACCAATCTGCAACCACCTTTGTCAAATGTCACATGCATTACAGAATCATTAAACTTAGAGACAAAAAGTAGATTCCTTGCAAGTTCTGGAATATGTAAAACATCATTAAGGGTATTAACACTACCATCACGGAAATACAATTTTACCTCTCCTTTGCCAACAACCTTTGTTGTGCTATTGTGTCCAAACAAGACATCTCCTCCATCATATGTAGTATATTTAGAGAACCACTCCTTTCTAGGAGTTATATGATAGGAGCAACCTGAATCAAGAAGCCAAGAGTTATCAACAACATTATTAGAAGAAATGACTAATGCATCATTACTGTCAGCAGATTTTTCTGTAGAAGCATCAATACTCTTCTTGCTCTTACAATCCTTTTTAATATGTCCAGGTTTTTCATAATTCCAATACTTTACCTTACTCTTACCAGGGTTTTTTTATCATCCTTTAGACTTACCCTTTCCTTTCTTGTCTGCATTAGATTCCTTCTCTTTAGGCCTACCTCTTACAAACAAGGCATCTTGGGAGCCAGTTTTAGATTTCCTCCTCATCTCCTCTGATAGGAGAGTAGGAATAATCTTGTCCATCTTTGGATCTGCACCATTACCACTAATTGCAACTATTAGGTTTTCCCAAGAATCTGGTAAAGAGCAAAGCAATAAAATGCACTTATCCTCATCCTCAAGCTTTACATCTATAGATGCTAACTGACTGAGAATTAAATTGAAAGAATTTAAATTTTTTGCTACTAAATCACCATATTTCATTTTCAATGAATATAATTTCCTTTTTAGATACAACTTATTTGTTAGACTCTTTGTTTGATAAATGTCTCCTATTCTTTTCCATAATTTATATGCATTGGTTTCCACTGAAACATTTAAAAGAACAACATACGCAAGACACATTCTAATTGTTCCTCTTGCCTTTTTATCTAACTTAGCACAATATTCATCTAACATAGTTGTAGGTGTCTTTGTCTAATTATTAACCACTAACCATTGATCTCTTTCTTCAAGAAGATCTTAAATTTTTAATTTCCATGAACCATTGAACCTTTCAATATCTAACTTTGAATTCATTGTAGTAAAAACTTAATTGCAAAATCAATAAATTACTAAAATAATAAGAGCTCCCACTAAGCCAATAAATCCTTTAAACTTTAAGAGAAAGGCATCCCAATACTCTACCCAACCTTAGCTTTGATACCAAATGTTGAAAAATGAGGTTTTTTCTTAGCTTAATACTCTATAAAACTTTAATATTGTTTATCTAAGTAAGTCTTTTCTTTGTTACATATATTTTTGTGGATGATTATCTTGATTAATCCATTTTCCTATTGTAGAATTTAGAGAGAAGTTGATAGAAGAACTAGATAGGATATTAGAAAGATCACACAAGATGTATCATGGAGAAACCCTTTCAGGAAAAAACTCCACCAAGAATTATTCTATTATTCAATCTCTGAATTACAATAGCTCCAATTCTTGCTTGAGAATGCTTCTTCTGTCTTTACCAATATTCTTCACAGCTGCAATAATAATTAATAACAACTCTATTCAACTTGAATGAGATATAGAGTCAATATGAACCCTTGTAATCTCCAAATGGTCATAATTACAATGCACAATGTCAAGCCCTTGAAAAGGTATGCCATATTCCTTCAAGTTTAGTTATTCAGTGAAGACTAAAGCTTACAACATGTGCTCTATGCATATGGGTGTCCCAAACTGAAGCTACAACTTCTCCTTCACTTCGGTGATAATTCCAAAGCTCTTCCTCAAAGTTGGTGCCCTTAAGTATTCCTACTTAACTGAGCCTTAAAAAATATCTTATCATGCATGAGAGGTAAATCCAATAAAGCATCTTGGGCTCCCAAGTTGGATTCAAGTGCTTTATAGTTAACTGAAACATTTACTCAACGCCATTCATGTGAGAATGGGCACCCCCTATTAACAAAAGGTAGTCCTTGTTATCTATCATAAACTTCAAGTTATTAGCCATGCATTCCAAGTTAACTAAAGCTAACTACATGTAACTCAAAATAGCCAACATGCATGCAACTGAAGATAAATGAACTGAACTGAACTAAACTAAACTGAACTGAACTGAACTAAACTAAACTAAACTAAACTAAACTGAACTGAACTAAACTGAACTAAACTAAACTGATTCTGAACTAAACTAATCTGAACTTAACTTAACTAAACTTCAAGCATACAAACATCAAATCCTAACTCCTAGGATCTTTACATGCATTCAGAAGTGTTAAATCTTACTCTTTATAGTTAACTGGACACAAGGTGAGTGTCCCATGTGTCCCTATTATTTAGGAACTCACTATGGACGCCCTCGCATGCTTCTTACATTTAGAATTAATTACAAATGTCAATAATAATGATTATTTCATCAAATATTATTCTCATCATAATCTTAGTGTTGTTGAACACATTCCAAGAAATTAGGAAATACATGAAATAATTAATGTTTAGGATTTGCGATTGAATGGCAACCTTTTTCCAACAAGATCTTGGACTGATTGATCCAGATTGGCATATGAGTCCCACTAGGCCTAAATTTCAGGTTATTCAGCATTTTAGGCTTTGATTAAATCTCTCTCAGGTTTCCATTGCTCCTCTATATTTTTTCTAGTTTGTTGTTCTGATTTATTTGCATTTATAATTCATTTAGTGAAGTGTTGCATCATATTAGGGTTAAGCATTACATCTTGCATTGCAGTTGTCTTTCCAAGTCATGACTTGGTGGTGAACCCCTCATTAATCTCTAAAAATACCCTAGGAAATTCCCTTAGTAGATCTCTTTCTCTCGTTATCATCATTTGATTGAGATATTTAAGGAATCCTTGAATGTGGAGTATAGAAAACTTGTTGCCCTAGGTCCTAAAACCCTAGTGGTGACAATTTTCTACATTTCACTAGAACACACTTTGGACAATTTGAAAGATCATGTTAAAATAGGGTTCTAGGACCTAGTGAGGACCCATTCGCCATGTAGTGAATGGGTCCTAGGTCACCAACCTAGGAAACACCTTTTAAAATTAAGTGTTGTGTAATATCATTTATGAATGTTAGGCTTTATCCCTTAGAAATTAAAATTAATTAGGCTTGGATTTAAATTAAAGGGGCCAATTAAGGAAAATGAGCCTCAATTAATCAATAGAGCCCTAGATTAGTGTGAAAAAGAAACACTTTACAACACCCTAAATAAGGTACAATTAAGTCCATTTTATTCAAAAATCTCCTAAAGTTAATGTGAATGTGAAAAACACATTCCAACACTAAATTCAGGCATAATTAAGCTCATTTTAATATTCATTATTCCCAAATTCAGTGAGAAAAAGGGATACTTTTTCTATCACTACATCTTCGCGGTGACTCCCAAATTGATAGCTGAGGCTACGAGTTTAGAGCACAATGAATTAAAGGTGGCAAAAATAAGCAATGGAAACTACCAACAATTCATTGATAATTTTTTTGAGGGGGAGGAGAAATTATAGTGCTATCAAAATGGATACGATAAGGAAAGCATTCTAGCTCCTTACGACATTGTTAGTGTGCACATAATAAAATACTTTACACTAGAAGGAAGGTACACCACTATCCATGGCTACCACTTTCCTTTTCTCGGTAATATTAGAAGGAAAAAGAAGATTAATATTCCTTTTTTCCTTTTATCCTCCCTTAAACAATGAAAATCTAAAGGGGCTTCACCACCCCTTCACCAAGTCTTGATCCAAAGAATGTACTTTTGGAATATTGTTTTCATTGATGTATGAGGAAGAGAATGTATTGTGGATCTAGAAGATGGAGTGAATTTTGCAAATGTTGTTCAAAGTATTGCATTATTGTCATGCTAATTGGTCATGTTGCAGAGATTTCCTTTTGTACTCAAGAGCAAAGTCTAAGTCTAGATTCAACATGGGTATTCTAAGAGCTACTTAGAAATGTGTTTGGCGGATCTAGAGGTTGAAGGTTATGCTCAAAATTTTCATACTTGTGCTCTTGTCCTGGATTAGGGTTTTTCAATTAAACCCTAGTGTTGTGGTCATGGAACCTTAATATTCTTCTATTTTTTTGTTGACTACTGATTGAAGGTTGTAGGTTAGTTAAGTCATAAATTATGCCCTTAAGCTTGTTTGATAATTGGCCCCTTCACCTTGTCACTTGGTTGTTGTCAGTTTGTTCCCTTGAAGATCAAACTATGTGCACTTAATGTTGAGATTTTATAGCTATTTTTGGATATTGCACGTCACAAATAACTTTTGAAAATTGGTTTGTAACTCAACAATACAGGATGAGTGGTTATCACACATACTAGAAAGAAAGTTGAAGTCTACCTCAAGATTAAAAATATGTGATGAATATTGTCAATGGTTGTGATCATGATGATTGAACGACGCACAATGAAGGAGAATAAAACCTTGGTGGGACTAGAAATATATGGAATCATATCACCCGACCGCTTCACATCACTACTATGAAGCGAAGAAGATCAGTGATATGTGATGAGGATTGTCAATGGTTGTGATCATGATGATTGAAATATTCATAATGAAGAAGAACAAGACTTTGGTGGGACTAGCGATACACAACATCATATCGCATGACCACTTCACATCACTATTGTGAAGTGAAGTAGATTGAAGGTTTGAGCGATAAGAAAAGATAGTGAAAAAGTAGCGTCAGCAAGGACAAGTTTCAAAATGTTAGTGCATCACTAATTGTTAGTGTATCACATTTAGGATTTGTGTTGCTTGCATCATATCAACAATATGTGATGGATGATGGAGAGTAAAGGAAAGCAATCAAAGGGTGATCACTACATCGTGGATATGGATGTGATTGTTCTAAGTGTTTTGGAGATACATTATGTTTATGAAGGTCATGATTAATGAATGAAATTTAAATGATCACTCATCTAATAGTCATGATTTAAATTTCTAACGGTGATTGAAGAACACATTATTGTGGCGCAAAGGGAGAAGATCAATGGCTTAGACTTAAATGAGGTGATCATGAATGGATAGCTCTATGTAAATAGGGTTTCATTGGTAAACTGATATGGAAATACAAATTTATTGGTCTACCTGCTTCAATGATAGGTGTAATGTGATTGGATACATAGAATGGTGATATAGATGGCCATAGAGATAGAAATCAAGATCAAATCATAGGATCAAAAGTGAGCATTAACTACATATTCGATCTTAGGGTTTGGTATGATGGAAAGGGAGGAAAATTCTCTACACCAAGAATTAATATTGTGTGGCTTAGTGTAGCTAGAGGATAGTGAATAAGATATTCGGCCTAATAAAAGATCTTATTATAGTAAAAGATCTTGAGGCAATTATGGTTGATGTGCACTACACAAAATAGATGTGAAGTGTGTCTAAGGATGTAGAAGAAGAGTGTTTTACTATGCTTCTAAATTAACATACATAAAGAAAAGGAGAGTTACAAAAGAGTAAAATAGTGCATTTAGGAAAAAAAAGAATGCACTAAAGGAGAGGAGCAGAGCTAAAGCAGTGGGGTGCAGAGCAAAGAACATAGTTGTTATGATAGCAACAAAGAGTTGATCAATTACAGGATTAGCTATAATATTGATTAGATTTCCTTAGGAAAAAATTGTAATCACCTTACATGTTGCAAATTTGATTGGTTGGTGCCATTAGATAATTGAGTAGGTCCTCAGTTTAGGGGATAGGTGTCTCCTTAGGGTTGGTGCCCTTAAAAATTGTAATAGGGGATTTCACTGTGAGGTTGGATTAGGAGAGTAGCTCTTGGCAGCACTTTCTCACCATGGTTTTTCCCATCTTGGGATTTCCATGTATATTTTTTGTTATGTGTTGATCTCTTATGTACATGTGGTTGTCATATCTTTAAGTTTTAATTTGCACATCTAGTCTTTAAGTGTTTTTGTTGCTCATTAGAAGAAGGATAAAAATTAAGAATCTATTGATTCACCCCCCCTCTAAATAGATTATTGTGTTCCAAAAATTGGTATAAGAGCCCTAGGTTCCCTAAGAGAAGCTTAATTAGCTCGGATAGATCCTTGAATTTTTGAACACAAATGGCCAATCAAGAAAGCTCTTCCTCAACCAAGCAACCTAAGTTTGATGGAACAAATTATGCCTATTGGAGCTCATTAATGAGAGGATATTTAGGATCTTTGGGTTTTGATGTTTGGATGTTAGTGGTAACTAGATACACACCACCTACCACACCTCCTATTGTTGCTATGGCTAAAAAGTACTTTGAGAACAATGAAAAAGCATGATTCACTATCATGAATCATCTATCTAGGTATGTGCACAACAAAGTTATGTATTGTAAGAATGCACAAAATGTCTAGGATACATTAAAGAATATTTATGAAGGAGATGACAAGGTAAAGTTGGCAAAGATACAAATACTTAAAGCTAGATTTGAAGGCCTAAGAATTTCAGGGGAACAAAAGATTGTAGAATATCTTTTGAGATTCAATGATATTGTGAACTCTATCAAAGGATATGGAGAAGAGTTGAAACAGGATATAGCTGTATTGAAAGTACTTAGATGAATGACATACAAGTATGACTCTAAGATCTCAACTATAGAAAAAGGGAGAGAAATAGACAAACTAACATTGAATGAACTACATGGTACATTCACAGTATACAAGATGAGGATGAGAGATGAAGGACCATCAAGGAAAGAAGTTTATTTTAAGAAAATTAACAAGGTGAAGGATGCACCACCCAAGAAAGACAAGGAAAAGATAATTCCATCTGAGGATGATGATACTAATGAGGAGGAGGAAAAATTCATTAGGAGGGCTAAGAAGAGGATTTGGAAAATACAAGGGTAAATTTCCCTTTAAATTCTTTAGATATGGTAAATTAGGTCATTTTGATAATAAATGTCCTTACAACAAGAAAGTAAACTATGAACAAGAGGTAGATGATAAAATGAAAAAGCCCTACTATCCTAAGAGAAGAAATTTTTAGAGGAAAAATAAAAGTCTATACATTCAAGAAGATAGTGATGTATCATATTGCAATAGCTCATATGATGAACAAAACTATGCCTTTGTTGCTAGAAACAATGAGTTTCTCTTCATGGAAAAAGAGTTTGAGGAGCAAAAGAATGAAAAGGATGGAGATCTTCCTACAGAGGGTAAAGAGGAAGGAGTGGTTGACCTGGAGGGAGAACTCATCTGTGCTTTGGATGAGATTGATGATCTTAGAGATGAGATTGAGAAGTTAAAAGGGAGAACAAGTAGCAAAAGAAAATTCCACAAAAAGAGTCTGATAAATTAAGAAAGGAACTAGAAGAATCTACCTAGAATGTGGTAGATTTGAAGTTCAAGCTAGAAGAATCCAAGAGGGAAGAAGATGCGATTCAATCCAAGTGGAAAGCTCAAGCTGATAGATATGTGAAGCTTGAGGGAGAGATTGTTGCTCTAAGAAGAGATCTGGAAAAGGAGAAAGAAAAAATAGAGAAAGGAATCAAGATGAAAGGTGGGTCAAAAATTTTGGATGAATTATTAAGCACCCAAAAGCCTACAACAAAAGAAAAATTAGGCTTAGGTTTGGAAAAATGGAAAATCTCCTTTGTTGATGCTTCTGCAAAATTATATGAAAGATTTACAGCAAAAGAAAAGTCTAAACCTATCAAGGAGGGTAGCTACAAAGGAAGATACTACAATGAGAATTATACATAGGTATAGAAAACTAAAGAAGAAAAGAATCTTTCTATAGACAAGAAGGATAACTAATCAAATCCTTTTCACCATAAGAACAAGAAAATTTTCAAAAGGACCGATGTTGATGGGTTTACTAGGGTGAGAGACACAAGAAGACAGATGCATAAAAGACTTCCTCATTTAGAACAATATTTTATGACCAAGTATTTCTCATATTTCTATGGATATTGCTATTCATGTACTCAGCTTGGTCATAGGGCTAGAGAATGTAGAATCACTCCTAAAAGGAGTGAAAATTTTGAATGCAAAAATTTGTTTGCACCTTTATTGGATATGAATATAGCTTGTGGGTAAAAGTTGGAAGTTGGGTCCATGAAGAGGGGAAGTTTCATTAAAAAAAAAAATCACAAGAAACATGTATGTGTTTTAAAAAAATGTGTACATGCTTTGGACTGGGTGCCCAAGCCTAAATCTGAATGCATATGCATTTAGATCTGGGTATGCACCCTAAAACACATACACATTACAAAACACATGCATTTCTTAAAGCTATTTAATTTTTAAATTAGTGAAAGTGTTATTCATTTTATCACTGCAACTTGTCTACGTGCCTGAGGGAGAGCTTAATTCATGTACACATTTTTGAGGGCCAAGTTCAACCAAAATTTCATTGCCACCTCTTGTCATCAACACAATTGACCTTAGTGACATCTAGGTTGGTTGAATTCTATTTTTTCTTTGATTTATATCTTTCATTTTTTTTTTGTAATTGCTATTTAGTTTTTGTTTTTTTTGTTTATTTTACATTGAATATTTTATAGTTTCTAAATTGTATTTAAAACCAAAAACATCAACCAAACCAAAAATGGTAAATTGTAAATTGAAAACCACAAAATCTATAACTAAATTAACTTGAATTTAACCTAAATTGGACACATTTAGATGAGAAATCAAAAGCCTAAACCCTAGGTTCCAAAAAACATAGACCTAAAAACTAAAACCCTTAATCCTAGGACCTAAACCCTAAAACCTATACCTAAAACCCTAAACCCTAAAACCTAAACCTAAATTAGATTTATAATGTCTAGATTTGTTGTCTTTTTACTAGCCCTAAAATCACACATAATCCCTAGATAGGTATATTTATAATGTCATAAAATTATACTCACTAGACTGGTCTATTCATGCTTAGGTGCACAACAAAATAATGAGGTCACATTAAGAAAAAATAGATAACCAAACATTAGGATTATAAGTTGAGTATTATACTTCTCTTTCTTATTCTCATTGACAATCATTCTTGTGAACTATTTACTAGGGGATGTGCGACTAATAGTTTCATCACACTATCTAAACCTATTTATTTTTATTATCTTTTTTAACATATTTGCAACATTCTTCATATTATCAAATTTATCTAACATCTCCCATCCCCACCACATCATAAAAAAATGATACTTTACATCAACATGCTTCATTTATATATGAAATCTTAGGTTCTTCATACTAAATATTGTATTAATTTCTAACTACAACAAGACCCAACCCAAAATTTAATCA
The DNA here is from genome assembly GCA_007258455.2 of Sequoia sempervirens. NCBI lineage: Eukaryota > Viridiplantae > Streptophyta > Pinopsida > Cupressales > Cupressaceae > Sequoia > Sequoia sempervirens. Next base: position 42,111,366 of record VDFB02018296.1, read on the forward strand.
CAAGTTGTAAATATAACTAAAATCCTTAAAGACAAGAGTAGCTACAACATACTTTTTCATTATAGTAGATATTGTGAGATTTTATAACTAGCCTACCAGGAATCTAATGACTAAAGGAAAGCAAATAAGGAGGAATAAACTATATTCATCTAAAAAATGTAAAATTATATTTGGCTTGAGAATTGAGATTACAAATAAAATTCCTTCGTTATATAGTCCAAGGGGAGAGATAGATGCAACCAGATTATGTTAAGTGTTAGCATCCTATGAGGTGTGACAACTCATGTCATTAAAGACTCAACCACCTTATCCCTATGTAAATTTAAGCTAGTGTGAAGAGGACTTTAGTGGAGAACTAGCTAAGAATGAACTAGTTAGTTAAAGTACCCCTTTCACACTAACACCCCCCCTTAAGTGAAACTTATGGAGAAGTGTACAATGTAAAGATGAAAATATGGGTCTTAACTACCCAGCCTGATGAGGTACCCATGTACATAATAACCTCTCAATGATAAAGAAGGAGAAAAATTAGTGGGAAAAAAGTCCTGACCATGAGAGGGTGAATGAAGAAGTTCTAAATGACCTCCCCATAAGAGATATTCCTCACCCCTAAGAGAGACCAACTATGAAAATATTTGCTCTCAATGAAGGGTTTGGTGAATATATCTGCAACTTGATTTGTTGTAGGAGAGTATAGCAAATCAATGACCTGCTCCTGAATGAGCTCCCAAAGAAAATGCATATGGATCTCGATGTGTTTGGTTCATTGATGAACCAAATTCTTTGACGTCTGGATGGAATTCTAGTTGTCACAATAGATTACTAATGGCTTCTGAAAGGTGATTCCAAGTTCAATGAGGATATTTTGAAGCCAAATAGCCTTAGTGGCAACATTGATAGGCCCTTGATACTCATCCTCAATTAAAGAAAGAGCAATGACATGTTGCTTCTTACTCTTCCAACAAATGGGACTAGAACCATAGTAAAAATTATAGCCGGATGTGGACTTGTGATCATCAATATCACTAGTCCAATTAGAATCGGTGTATCAAAGTAAGTCTAAACTTGTGCTTGTTGCATAGTGAATCCCATGTTGATGAGTTCCCTGGATGTAGTGCAAGACGCATTTGGAAGCTTTCCAATGAGGATCCTATGGTTCCATCATGAAGCGCAAAACAATTACAACTACAAAGGATATGTTGGGGTGAGTATGAGTCAAGTAGATGAGGTTACCAACAATTTGATGATACAAAGTAGCATCAACTAGTGGTGTGGAACATTTGGCCTCAAGCTTAACTCCAGATAGAAAGGGAGTCAGTGTAGGCTTACAATCAACCATATGAAAACACGAAAAAATATCAAGAGCATACTTATGCTATGCAAGTGAGATCCCAAGAAAGTAACTGTGTAAGAGACCCAAGTCAGTCATTGCAAATCTGTCATGCAAAGTAGTCTTAACAATCAAGACAATGGATGAAGTTCTCCCAATGACAATCAAGACATCAACATAGAGAGCCAAAAAGAAAAGAGCATCCTCCTACCACATGATGTAGACATTCAGATTGGAGTGGCATATGGAGAACCCAATGGAGAAAAGAAAGGAGTCCATTTTGGAATACCAAGCTTGTGGATCCTATTTGAGGACATAGAGATACTTTTAGTTTACAAACCAATGAATAATCTTGAATGAATCCTTGTTGTTTCTCCATGTAAATTTCTTCATATAAATATCCATGAAGAAATGCACTTCTCACATCCTATTGATGTACAACCCAACCATGAGTTGCATAAATACAAATTAGCAAGCAAATGGAGTTCATTTAGGAAATAGGAGAATAGTTCTCAATGTATTCAATACCTGGTACTTGAGAGAAACCTTTGGCCACAAGTCATGCTTTATACTTTTCAACTAATCCATCCACTACAAATTTGGTTCAATAAATCCACTTAAACTAAACCAATTTTCTTCCTTGAGGAAGTGGAACAAGATCCCATGTTTTATTCCAAATTAAAGAGTTGTACTCTTCCTCCATTGTAGAATCCCATTCAACAATACCAAATGCTTCATGAAATGACTATAGATCTAAAGTTGTGGCGATGTAGGAATGTGGAATGTCTTGATGTTTTGATCGAGTCCTCCTTGTATTTGAAGGATCCCCATCAAGATCGCATGCAGACTATAGTATTTGGCAAGCAAAATGAGGCATGGTAGGGGATGGAGGAGGAGATTCTAAACTCTCTGAAGAGGAAGATGAAATCTCATGTTCATCTCGACAACTAGAGGAAGCTTGAGGAAAATCCTCAATGTCAGAATCCTCTAAACCAACTATGGAGGAAGGAAGAGTAGAGGATGTGCTAGATGAGATTTCCTCATAGAAGAGTTCATGTGTTGGTTACCCTGATGGTGTCAAAGGATATCGACTGATGGATCCTATAACACATGATTCTCTAAAGGATATGTGCCCATGCTAGGGAGCCAAAAACTCTAAAGTTCCCCACAATAGGCTTCCTACCACACAAAGCTTTAAAGGGAGTGATGCCCTTTAATGCATTATGTGGAACTCTATTTTGGATGTGAGAAGCACAGTTGATAGCTTCTACCCAATATGCAGGTGCAAGGGAGTGAGAGTGGATAATGCAACCAACCATCTCTTTCAGGGACCTATTTTTCCTCTTAGCAACACCATTTTGTTGTGGTGTGTAGAAAATAGTATGTTGAAGATCAATCCCTTCAAGACTACAAAATTTCTCAAATTAGTCATTCACATATTATCTGCTATTATTAGTGTGAAGAATTTTGACACACTTTTCAAATTTCTTTTTAGCACGAGCCTTAAACTCTTGAAATATTTCAAAGACTTCTCCTTTGTTTTGAAGAAAGTAGAACCATGTGTAGCTAGAATAGTCATGAATTAAGGTGAGAAAATAACAATCCTTACTCAAACATAATGATGAAAAAGGAGCCACCAAGTCACTATGAACCAATTCAAGGACTTTTGAATCCCTTCAAGCCTTCCCTTTTTCGAAGTTTTCTTCAAGATTTTTTTCCAAGGAACAACCTAGACATACACCATCAGAAAAATTGATTTGAGGAAGACCCATGACCATATTTTGTTTGTTGAGTTGCTAAAGATAGTGGTAGTTGAGATGGCCAAATCGCTTATGCCATAGTTTTCTCATAGAATTTAAATGGGTGAGCAATGCAGTTGAATGTGAATTGGGTACAAAATGAGAGAAAGCATACAATAAAGACTCATGGTTGGGATTACCAATTTCAAGGAGTCCATTATCTTCAAGATTCTTGATGTTGACAGAATCTTGAGTGAATTCAACTTTTCTACCATTCTAAGTGATTTGGTAGATGAAGAGAAGGTTGGCTGACAAATCAGGCACACAGAGGACATCCTCAAATGTACCATTGCCAATATCAATTGAACCCTTCCCAATTACATCCACTAGAGAATCATCCTAAATGAGAAAATGGGGCACAAAAAAAGGCTTCAACAAATAATTTTTTTCTTTAATAGAACCCATGTGATGTGATGCACCTGAGTCAAGAATCCGCTCTTTTGAAGAATCAGTAATAGCAACAAGTGCATGTGCTTTCCCTTTACCTGATTTGGAAGAAGTAGAGGATTGTTGAGCTATATAAGAAGGAAGAATAATGTTGTTCCATTTAAGAAGATGATTTAACTCATCAATATACTTCTTATGACAATAATGTTCCTCATGACCAGGTTTCTTGCAATAGCTACAAGTTTTCCTTTCCTTCTTTTGAAAATTCCCCTTTGAAGAGGAGGATTTGAAGTAAACTTTTATTATAGAAGATGATTGTCCTTGATCTCTTTGTGACTTCCTCTTGAATTTCTTTTTTTTGTTGTCAGGTTTCTTTGATTTTTTTTACCCTTTGGTTGACCAATCATCAAAGCTTGTGAGCATGAATGATTAAGAAGACGCATTAATAGAAGCTTACCTTATTCTTGCATCAACATTTCAGAAAATGAAGCAAAAGAAGGTGTAGTGAATGTGGATCCCATTTTAAACCTATGAGTATGAAAGCTAGAAAAAAAAACTACAAATTTAGGTCCATGTTTGTCTAGAGTGTTATTGCTAGATAAGGTCACTGGCCTTTTTTACATAATCATGGATGTTATCAAAAGACTTTGGATCAAGACTCATTAATTCATTATCAATTTGATAACCAAGAACTTTATACATTGTACCATAGAGAGTTTTTATTTTGTTTCATGCATCATGTGAATCTTTATATTCTTCAATCTAAAACATGATATCAAGAGAAACTAAACTCCTTAGACAACCAAGAGCTTTTGTATGTTCAAACATCTAGAGTAGTTTTTCCTTATCATTTGTGGGTTCAGTTACCTTCTTCTCAACATAAGGTGTATATCCTAGTTACATTAAGGCATTCCATGCATTTTGATTCCATGTGTTATAATTGTAGGGTGTGAGAAATGGAAACTTAAATGTACCCATAGTGAAGGAAAAATAGAGCACAAAGTATGAGAGATGTTAAAGCACAAAGAAAAAAAAGAGACCCATCTTCTTTACTCAATCAAAGAACCCCCCCCCAAAAAAAAATAAAAAAATAAAAAATGATTTGGCACTTTATATTTAGTGTAGTTACAAATTTTAGGATTTTCATCCTTTTACAAATCCTCAAGAAATGAACATGTGTTGAAAGTATGCATTTGGTACAATTTCATATGAAATAAACAACACCAATGTGAAGTACATGAAAAATAATGCACTTTCAAAACAAGAACCAACTTGATCCAAGGTTGTATGCAAAAGTTATGCAGATTTGAAATTGGAAAAATGCGAACAATGAGGAGTCATCTATGAGAATCAAAAATTTGTGAAAAATCTGTGCACCAAAATCTAAAACAATCTTCACCAATGTGGAGAGGATGAAAAATTATGCCAAATAAAAAGAAATGCATTGACAATGGAGCTGTGGAACCCAAGTTATGAGCCTCCAAAGTTAGCGTTCAAAAATAAGTGCATCAACAGAGAGGGTATATAAATCTTTAAAAAAAATCCAACAAATTTAGCAAAATTTCTGCCAAAGTTAACAGTCTGCTAAATATAGATGTCTTTCAACTAGTTTAGAACTTCACCAAATTTAGCACTTCGCCAGATAAATTTAGTTTACCTCCAATTTGATCATCGCTAAATACTCCTCCAACTTTAGTGGCAATGAGATTTTATAATTTTTAATTAAAAATATTTTTAAAAATAATTAAAAAATATATTAAAAATTGTCAGCAAAAGCTATCAACGGAGTTCAAAATAAATTAAAATTGTAATATATAGAAAACATTAAAAAGTATTAAAAAATGTCGGCCATGTGTGGCAGACTTTATAGTTTTTTAAAAAAAGCATTAGAAATTTATTATAATTGTCAGTTGAACTTCGAAAGATGTATCTTAATTAAAAATTATTGAAAAAAATCAAATAGAGTTGGAAAATTAAATGTCGTCGAAAATTTTTTCCAAAAATTTAATTTTTGAAAATTTAAAAATATTAAAACAATGTTTAAAAGTTTATAAGAAACTTTATAAAAGAAAAAAAAAATGTCTAAGCTTGAATGTCAAGGTAGGACACAATGTGCATGTTCTTGTGCAAAGTCGAGCGGTACCAAATGGTACCCTGCATAGGTACTGCACATAAAATGTCTTTTTTTTAATTTGTTTTTTTGTTTTATTTTAAAAAATCAAAATTTTTTAATGAATTTTGTTTTAGCAATTTTTTTTCTGATTTAAATTGGTAATTTTTTATTTTTAAAATAGAAATAAATATATTTTTTTCAATTCCTTTTTTTTTAAATAAAAAATATATATTTGTCAATGGGCCCTTGGTCTAGTGGTGAAGTTGAAAGGTTCAAAATGAGCCCACTGGGATCAAGTCTTGATGAGTGCAAAGGCTCTGACATTGAAAAAGGGATGAGGTCATGATCATGCCCCGGGAGAAGTTGGTGGAATGGATACCCCTTAGTCCTTGGCTCTTAGCCAATACCCAAGAAGGCTTATGCTCCCATATCGGGTAGCAAAAAATAATTTGTGGATGACCTCCATCAAATATATATATATCTAAAGAATTTTTTTTATAAAATCAAAAATATATTTTTATTTGCAATTTTTTTTAAAATATAGTTTTATTTTCAAATAACAAAAAAATATATTTTTTTTATTTTAAATTTTTTTTTCATTTTCAAATAAAAAATACCTTATTTTTAAATTGGTTGTTCATGGGTGCCAAATGGCTCCCTCGACAATTTTTTTTGCCTTTCCTAGCAACTTTGTCCAAAATCGATGTTTTCACAATGAATTTTATGGTTTTTAGGCCTTCTGATCACGATGGCAGGGTTGGATTTGACCCAAAATGCTCTAAAATGATGGCTCCTTGTTGGATCTAGTAATGAACCTCTTGCTTCAAATTGTTATAGATCTGGCCTCCAATGTCCATCTCAGGTAAAATAAGGGGCATATATGTATGTCTTATCTGCTCTGGACTCAATGATGAGCTCATAATCTCTCCAAGAAGCTTCAAAAGACCTATAACTGAAAATTAAATGTATGAACCCCTCAAAAACTAATATTTTTCACACCTTTTTGATTCTCCAAATCATCTGAGGATGCAAGAGATGAGCATACTCACTCTGTGAAAAAAAAGCTCAATGCTCTCAGATTTCCTAAAGGAATGTTAACCCATAATTCAAATTTGTCTTTGATACCATGTGAGATTTGCTAACTATCCTACCAGGAATCTAATTACTGAAGGAAAACAAAACCAGAAAATATAAGGAGGAATAAACGGTATTCCTCTCAAGAATGTAAAGCTATATTCATCTTGAGAATTGAGATTACAAAGAAAATGTCATGGTTATATATGCCAAGGGGAGAGATAGATGAAACCACATTACGATAAGTTTTGGCAACCTATGAGGTGTGAAAACTCATGTCATTAAAGGCTCAACCACCTTATCCCTATGTAAATTTAAGCTAGTGTGAAGAGGAATTTAGTGGAGAACTAGCTAAGAATGTACTAGTTAGGTAAAGTACCCCTTTCATACTAATAGATATAGAAACCACAATTTGCTACTCACTCATCCAATTTATTGTACTTCTAAATAAACTAAATACAAACACTAGTTGACCTCCTACTCTCGACATCTCATAATAAATCTAAGTTAATAAATATCTAAATCTCAAATAAAATTGCAAGTGACTCCAACCTTTCTATGATATAAGTCACCCATTGTACCATTGCCCCTTTTTACAAGAAATTGTTACATTTAGGTTGCAAGTGATTTTTAGTAATACTACCAATTTATTGAAAGTGTTCTATAGTACCTCCTTGATAGAAAATATAATAGTAGTTACCCACAAATACATGTTAAGAATCTCTCAATTTCTACCATTACAACACCTTTCAAAATGCATTCAATCTACACATAGATTCACATCCACCTTATTTATTACATTAATTTACAAATTATCATACATAGATGCCTCTTGATGAGGCCCTTACTATTACATCTTGAAGGAGATCAATAAATTGAGGACCAACAATAGGATTCATAGGAGGCTTCTTAGCCTTCCCCTCATTCCCACTTTGATGAGTGACATGATGCCTAGGAGGAATATTTCATTGACAAAAAATGAATAGCTTAGGACATACATAGAGTCATCTAAAAGTCATCACTAAGGCATGACACTCATTAGTACATGATAAAATGATATAATTTGAAATTAACAACCACACACCACTCAATTTTAACCTTCCAAGTAAAATGAAACCATATGGTTACTAGAAGTCAACACAAAACCAATTGAATATACATGATTTAATAAAATTAAACTCTCTATCATAAAATAAATTTTATATGAATATGCTTGTTGGATCTAATTCTCAAAATCATATTTATTGCAAAAAAAATTCAAGGTTCATGGTCCATAATAGACAATGAAAAGGAATGGACAATTTATAATTTTATATATTCCTCTTCATGGACCTAATACTTAAAACTTTCAAAAGCGACAATGTTTGAGACTTATAAATATGTCTATCAAATATATAATAACCAAACCTAAGAAACTTTTGAAATAACCATGATTATCTTCTCAAACTAGTAAGGAAATATAGGCTAGTTAAGAAAAACAACTCTAGAAATTTAGTTAGAAATTACACCAAAATATCACCTTCCCAAAATCACACAATCATGAAATGCCAATAATAAATTATGATCAAGTAGCTCATTAAATTATACTTAATACATTTACAATTTTTCCACTTGTCAAATCAATGAAGTAGGCCCTTGATATTACTATTTAAAGATTTGAAATTAGGCCATTGTTTTGAAATCAAAATTTAAGATAAAGTGCTCGAATTTAATCAAGGGTACAAGTACATGACTTTAATTGTATAATTTAATGTACATGCTATGAATTTTCATTTTATGGATTTTTTAATGTTATAAATTGAATGTGTCTTCAAATGAAATGTATTTTGAATTTGTGCACGTTCAATGTGATTTATAACTTTCAAATTGTGTACATTATTTAATTAGTTTTTTGATATACAATTTTTAATTTTTTAACATGTAGTTTCCATTTCATTGTTCACATGGAGCATGAATTTAACATAGAGGATTTTATACCTAATGCACAACCTAAATATCCCATACATCCAGGTCCGACACCAAAACAAAACCCCACACCTCTAACTCTCCACCTCCTAACCCCCCACGCCCTATAGAAGATCAGGCTTAGTTAAGAGAGAGGATTAGAGAAAACCTTAATGTGATTTAGGAAAATATATATTTGATAAAAAGTGAGCCTAATACCCCCCCATCTTGCACGGTTTGCATCTTCGATGCAAACTGTTGTCAATTTTGTTTGATCTATTGATGCAGACCTAGATAGGTTCCATCAATGGAGAGAAGATAGGAGATAATTCTATGTAGATGGATTGTTGTATAAAGAAATTCATGACCTTAAAATTACCAAACAAGCTATTTTCCAACATTTTTTTATCCCCCAAACAAACAAACCAATTCCAACCACCATAAAATGAATTTAAATTAAATGGTGTAGGCACCTACAAATAGCTGCAAATTTCTAGGATAGATGGTGGATGGTGTTTTATATTCCACCACATGGAAATTGTGAGGTGCCTCTCTACTTTTTGAGAAAGTTATGAGCTGAGTTTGAGTTGGGTTAAAAACCCAACTATTTTGATATGAGGTCATTTCAGGGAGCTAGGTGTGGCATGCCCCAACATAGATTAGGAGTATACATGTTGATCCTCAATGACGTGCTCTGATTGCTCCTATTGTTGCTCCTTCTCCTAGTGTTCTCGCTGCATTTTAGCAACAAATGATGTTGTCAAAATTAGGAGTATTGATTTCTCTTTCAAGACATCTCACTCATCGACTACACATTTGGTGACTAAAGTGGGTAATAGAGAGCATGGAGGCTCAAGCTATGGGCATACTCATGCATCCACTTTAGGTGACCCACATGCATCTAGGATGGAGTCATATATGCATTTACTATATCTTGAGGATCATCCCACACAAGTATGTTCATCTTTTGAACTTGGCACATTTAAATAATTTGTTTCAAATGTGCAAAATTCATGTAAATAATGACATCAAATTATATATATAATATAATATTAATTCAAGAAGTGTTCGGTGTAGATGCATGATCATAGGATTCCTGAATCTCAATATCATCGTGTTTGTATTTCAAGTGTTGTAGATTTGGGCTCACCTTTTGGTCAGGTACAAACCAATATATATTTTAATTTATGACCTAATTTAATTTTAATTTTTAAACATGTGTGAAAAGATATATTGTATCTAGATGTAGGGAGATCATGTAATACTGAGTACCAACAAACCACAAGTTGTGGTGAGTGCTCTTGAGTCATCATCATCTCAGGTGTGTTCTTGCAAAATTTTGTTAATTTTAAATTAAATATACATCATAGATCTAATTTAATTTGAATTTGTATACATGTGTGAATGATCTATACATAGTTGTATCTTTATGCAGGGATTTCATGTGATACCCATGGCAGGAACACCTGATACATCATCAACATTTATGCATGGGAAATCTTAGGTGCATGATCATGAGGTCCTATCATTCAAGGTTGTAAACTTTACTAAATCTCTTATACAATTTTTAAGGACATTTTAAATATATATATTCAAGGTTTTAACATATTTTTTGCTTTATATGAATATACATGATATAGTAGATCAAGCATTTTGACCTTCTTAATTGACGACTATGCTACCCATTGAACAAAATGTGCTAGTAGATTCACATGATCATATGGTAATGTATGCATACTAAAAATCATTTTTACTATATTTTGTAGATATTTAATTAAATTTTATTATTATCAAGTTTATATTTTCAAGTTTATATTTTAAATTATATCAAATTTTCTAAATAACTTTAAATCTAATTTCAAGTTTCTTGTACTCTTTTAGAGCATGATATAGGTATTCGTGTAGAAAAAAGAGGAGACTTGATTTGACTAATTGTGTTGTTAGTTAGATGGTTTTAAATTGTATGGACCATAGATCTCTAGTTTTATTTAAATATGTGTTGGACTTGACATATACATTTTGAACATGTTATTTCATGGACCATTTCACATACATTATATCGATTAATATGATCATGTTTCTATTTATTTATATTAGTTGACTTTAATATGATGATTATATATGCACTCAATTATGATCATGTTATGTTCATTTTGATGATTATATGCACTCATGTATGTATATATATTTTATCTAATTTTCAAGTAATATTCACTATATAAATTCTTATCTAGAATCAAATTTCATATATATTTACATGCCATTGATGAATTAAGTTTAGACATGTATTAAAATGATTAACTTTACAATTTCAATAAATTTTCACATGGTTAGGTGACAAATTAAAACACTCCTTAATTATTTTAGATCATATTCATAATAAATTAAGGGAAGGTAATTTTAACTATTTTCCAATTCTAGAAAATATTTGAATTACTGAAGAAAAATCTATCTCCTTGTATGTATAAAATGTATACTCTATACAATTGAACAATTATATAAAATTTGCTAAATACAAGACATGATTTGTATAAGATAAAATTGGAACAAGATATTTAAAAGGTGACTAATATGTTCATTGAAGTTCATACATTGAACAAACATATATAATGTATATTCATGTTTCATACAACTATATAACATGATGAAACATATACATGCATGTAGATACATGGTAGAGTGACCTGATGAGAACCTACAAAAGTAATTAATGTAAGTAAAGTAACTATAGTTTTTATGATTCATTTAACTAAATAATTCATGTGAGAAAAGAACAATATCTAGTAAAATTTAGAAAATTGGATCCTATAAGTTCCTTACAAATTCAAGTGATGTTTTCCATAGGATGGATTAAGGGGTACTAAGAGAATTCCTTAAGGGGAGCTAAGAGAATGACTTAATGGGATGCAAGAGGATGGATTAAGAGGAGTTAATACAATTACTTAAAGGGATGCAAGAGGGTGGATTAAGGGGAGTTGATAGAATGACTTAAATGGATGTAAGAGGGTGGATTAAGGGGATGCATGTCATGAACCGTAGGATATGGCTTAACAGGTTCTAAGATGATGGCTTAAGGGGAATTATTAGTGTTAGAAACCAAGATCTAAAATGCAAACCAGAAAATCACCTTCCACAGAAGAGAAAAACAAAAAATCAGAGATATTGCATAAAGATGTGCAAATTGATATATTTGAAGTACAATTAATTACAAGATATAATTTTATTTATAAAAGAAAAAATGCATAATCCTAATCTTATCTTGAGAAAAAAATAGCTTAGAAAGATAAGGATAACAACCTATAACCTAGGAATTGAATAATTCCTAAGTACACTTATGTAAAGTGTAATTAAATATTAATTACACCAACACCTCCCCATAAGTGCAACTTAGGGAGAAGCAAATTATTATGCAAATGATATGAGATGGGTCCCAAAAATAAAGGCCTTATCAGGTACCCATTTACAAATGCAAAGAGAGAGAAAACCCAGTGGGAGAAACCCCCCCTCAAAGAGATGAAATGTTGCAAAGAATTACTGGAAGAACTCTAATGAAGCAACATTGGAACCCCAAATCCGGAAAGCAAGGAAAGATACTTCTATTTGCAAAATACCATAATGGAATCACAAATGCAATAGCAGACCCAATGATAAGGAACACTAGAAACTCACTTACTGGATCAACCCTAGAATCTATAAGCAATAGTAGATGAAAGGATGAAGCCACCCATAATGATGACAAAATCTTGAAGTTGTGTCTCGATGCCAATGCCAAACTGAAACTAAAACTTCCCCATAAGATGAGTACCATCAAGATTCTAGAACATTAACCATAAAAACATGGCCTTCAAATTGAGAAAGATCTAAACCAATGCAGATCAAGAACCATGATCTCTCAATTCAAGTATGAACCGATGTGAATCTGATATGTGTCAAGCAAGACAAGATATGGCCAAAAGAAACTAAGAAACCAAATAACCCATGAGAGTTGCCAACAAATCAAGATGAAGATGGAGATAAAAGTGCATGCACACTCTAATCAAATTATTATGCAAGAAACCCCCCTGATGGAACTTTATCTTAGTTCATTTATTACAATAACCCAATGATTGTAAAAGGAGAGAATGCTAAATGTGCATAAACAAAAAATAAGATGATGTGGTACTTAAATGAAGTACAAATATTAAATTTTCACCCTTCGAACTGCCAAAACATCCAAGTAATCTCAAAAACACCCATTGGGACAAATATGGAATAATGATCAACTTGGGACATATACAATAAAAAGTGCATGGACAAAAAAATAGAGCTCTTCAATACCTTGCCAACGCTGCAAAGAAGGAAAAAATCGGAGATCTTGGCAAAAATTTATGAGCTCGGAAGACATAAATGAACATCTGAATTCAAACAGAAATAAATGAATATAAACATAAAACTAATGAAAACTAAACTACACCACATGATAGTGCTCATAACTAGCTTTCCAATGATATTTTATTTTCAAAAATCTGAGTTCGAACGTAAAAGTTATGGCCAAAATACCAAAACTCCTCCAAAAGGGTTTGGAGTTAAGCCTAGCTGCTAGGCTAACTACTATCATTAACCGCTAGTGGTTAACTGATGATGGCACCGATTAACTTTGGTTTTTTTTAATTTTTTTCTTGGATTGCGTGTTGTACCAGGTCATATGACCCATAAATGAAAAAAATTACCTCCCAGAGTCACTGTGTCTAATTTTGATGATTTGACTATCGATTTTGGGGTTTTTGGGCACTCTGAACATGATGGTGAGGTCCATTTGGGCTGAAAAAGCTCCAAAATTTTAGGTACACTCTAGATCTGGAAACCCTCATAAACTTCAAATCCTCATAGATCTGACAAACAAAGACCAAAATCTACAAAATAAAAGCCAATCCTAACTTTTTCCAATGCTCTGAATCCAATGGTGAAGCCCAATATGATACAAAACAACTCATAAATGAACTCAAGGAATCCTGAACGAAATCTGCAATGATTTTCTCAAAAATCTAAGAAGAGGTTGCAAATCAATGCTTTGATACCATGTTAGAAACCAAGATCCTAAATGCAAAGCAAAAAATTACCTTCCACAGAAGAGGAAAACAAAAAGAAGAGATATTGCATAACGATGTGCAAATTGATATATTCAAAGTATAATTAATTACAAGATATAATTTTCTTTATAAAAGGAAAGATGCATAAACCTAATCTTATCTTGAGCAAAAAGATAGCTCAGCAAGATAAGGATAACAACCTATAACCTAGGAATTAAATAATGCCTAAGTAAACTTATGTAAAGTGTAATTAAATATTAATTACCCCAACAATTGGAGTGACTTAAGGGATGCAAGAGGGTGGATTAATGAGATGTAAGAGGATATGACTTAAGGGTCCTTTAAGAGGATAGATTAAGGGGATGCAAGAGGGTGGGTTAAGGGGATTTGATAGAATGACTTAAAGGGATGTAAGAGGATGGATTAAGGGGAGTTGATAGAATGAATTAAAGGGATGTAAGAGGGTAGATTAAGGGGAGTTGAGAGAATGACTTAAAGGGATGACTTACAAAGATTAAGCATCTCATGAACCCTATAAATCCTAAACCCTAAACCATAGGACAAAAAGCCCATGAGATGAACCCTAAACCCTTAAAATCCATATATATTTGTTATTCTAAACATCTCATGAACCATATAAACACTAAACCCTAAACCATAGGACCTAAAGCCTAGCAGATGAACCCTAAACCTTTAACCCATATAGATTTTTTCTTCCAAGCATCGCATGAACCCTAGAAACCCTAAACCCTAAACCATAGAACCTAAAGCCTAGAAGATGAGCCCTAAACCATTAACCCATATAGATTTGTTATTATAAGCATCTCATGAACCTTAGAAACCCTAAACCCTAAACCATAGGACCTAAAGCCTAGAAGATGAACCCTAAACTATTAATCCATATAGATTTATTATTCTAAGAATCTCATGTACCCTAGAAAATATAAACCTTAAACCATAGGACCTAAAGCTTAGTAGATGAATCCTAAACCATTAACCCATATAGATTTTTTATTCCAATCATCTCATGAACCCTAGAAACCCTAAACCATAGGACCTAAAGCCTAGTAGATGAACCCTAAACCCTTTAAACCCATATAGATTTTTTATTCTTGTAGACACTAAAAAATGTCTTGAATGATATCATACACTTGAAATAGGTTTATTAAAATCATTTCCTCTTTAAAACCATCTTCTTTTCACTTAATTAATTAAATTAACCTACTTAATTTAATGGAATCATTTTTGTCCATTAGACAAATTCATCAATTCAGGTTAATTCACTCCCCTTGACACTAACATGTCATCTCCTTAAATTAAATAAATCAAAACATTTAATTTAATTCCTTATGTCATCTTATTTAATTAAATATCCATTCATCACTCCCCCATTGATTAAATCATTTAATTTAATGAATATCACTTTAATTCCTCCAAATCCCCTAATTGCATGATTAAACCTTATTTAATTAGCAATTAAACTAATTTTCCTCTAAAAGGGGAATATTCCTTATCCCTTTTTTGCACAATTAAGAATTTCTTTTAATTTGAAAAATGCCTTTTATCCTCACCCAAATGAATATTCCAAAGAATATTCTTATTCCTCCATCATTTTAAAAAGGGGAATTTTCACTTAGCTTCTAATGCAATTTTTAACCTTTAACCTTTTGAACAAGTCACCTTTGACCTATGTGAACAGGTCAAAAGTGTGTTTGTTTGAAGCAAATGTGATCACTTGATTAAAATTCCATCATGCATTCTCATCCATTGGTGAGAATCCATGATCCATGCCTCTCATCTCCTTCATCCTTGACTGTTGATTAATCTTTTTGATCTCAACCTTCCATTTCTCATTTGCTCTCCTATAAATAAACTAGTATTTAGAGACAAATGTATCCATATTTCTATTACAAATTCATGTTTTAGATTGTTTTAGCTGATTTCTAAATTGCATAATAGCTTAAGCATCCATTAATGGTTCCATGCATCCATCTTATTTTGTATATGAATTAGGGTTTTCATCTTTTAGCTTAGGATTAGCTTATATTAGCTTAGAAATTGCATAATTGGATCAATTTTAGCATAGAATCATGTTAACTTAGCTTGCATCATGTTTAATTTAGGATAAACTAGGTTTTCATCCATTTATCACAATGGTTTCATCTATTCTCTTCCATAGAATCAATTAAAATAGGCTCACTAATTATGGGAGTGGGAAAGGGTCATTGTTCCACATCAACACGACACCAATTCAAATACATGATAAGTTTCAAATGGGTTAGAGTAGGAATTTAACTATTTTCATAGTTTGTAGCTTTCAGTTTGTATAAATGGTTAGTTTAACTTTTCAATTTGAATGGTCTTGTTTGGTAGATTGAGGTTTAGTGGATAGATTGTGCTTTAATTCATCATGGATCAAGTGTAATTGACCCACCCTGACAATCCTCATCTCACATTTTGGTGCTAGAAGGAGGAAAAATTGTTAGTTTAGCCATTTTTTAGATCAAAGTCCATTTTGTGCTTGTTTTCTAGGATACAACGTTGCTCAAATTACAAATAGCAACATACTTTGAAGAGTTTCACCATATAGAGACGCTATTGCAATTTGAAATACCTACCTAATTAAATGCACTACCACTGATTTAAATATGGTGATGCTAATTTAATATAGAGGTATCAAAAACATCAAAAGGCGGTGCCCCAAGTTCAAAAAGTGATTCCCGAAAATTTCAAATCACAATGCTACTATGTACAATGATGTTGAACCAAATCCTGAGATTATCATGCTCTCTGTTTTTGTTGTAGAGTGATGCCCATTTTCACTAGAGCGATGCCCATAGTTCAAATTGTGACTCTATCGTGTTCAACGACACCCAACCAAGGTAAGAAAATTTATGATCATTTTTTCGACATGTTCTTTAATTTCTTTGAATACCTTATCATTGATGCACTTTTGACTGTGTTTTGGTTGTTAGACTAACAATGTTTTGTAGGTTGAAAGACATGGAGCTAAAGTGAAGAAATACTTTTCTTAAATCTTAAAATTCTATGATTGTAACAAGCATTTGACGCTTTGGCGAAATTATAACCCAACTTTTATGCTTTCTAATTTCTACTTTAGGACACGCACTAAATTTCCATTGGGTTTAAAAAGAATACTCAAATAGGATTAAAATTGAACCCGCATCTTATCATTTCTTTTTGGTTTTAAATTGAACAAAACAACTTCATTTTTCATTTGGTGCTTAAAACAAACTCACCACTACTTTGAGGGGTTAAAATTTACAACTGTTTGTTATGTTTTATGATTTACAACATTGTTATTGGATGCGTATTCAATTCTCTCACATCATTTGGTGATCTTGAGAAATAGAAACATTCCTTAACATTTTGTAAAATCATGTATATCTTTCAATTTGGATTAAAACTGAACCCCCTTGAGAGTGTCAGAAAAGGGAATAGCATGTGTTCAATCTTTGTTCATATGAATAAAGATGATTGAACTATGGATGTACTTCCTCACTATTTTTTACATTTAGAGGGTCTGACTCATTGCTTTGAAAGGAGGGAATGACCCAAGTAGTAATGAGCTAAAACCAAGCTCTTCCAAACTATGATATAAATGTGTGGTTGCAATGAGAATTGTGATCAATGGGAAGTGGTACATGATAGCTCTCCCCCAATATATTTATGATGCGTAAATCCTTGTTCTAAGGGTAGGGAGACCTCTTGATGAATTTTATCATTGCACCCCCTAAACTAGAAGCCCTTATTACAAACACTTGTTTAGAATCCAAAAATCCTTAATATTTGTTGGTGCAAGAATAGTCATTCTGAAGCCACCCCACATTTGTACTATTCAATTGTAGAAACAAAAAAAATCCTTTGATCTCTAAATTTTAAGGATTTTGAGATTTGGTGGTCCTGAGAAGTGTGTCATGGAAGGGAGCCAATGTTTCCAAATCTCTAACTGTTCACATTGTTTAGTGTTTGGAGAAATCCAAATGGGGACTCAACAAATATAGCCATTTCGAACCTAAGGTTGTAATGATTGTGAGTCAGTCTAACACTTTGCTTGGTTCTCAAACAATGAAAAAAAAAACATTCACTATCTTCCTCAAAATTTCATACACTTTGGCCTAAATATGGATACCTCTTGAAAAATCCTTTATATTGCTACTTGTCCTAATGATTCTATCCTTAGAGATTTCTAAATATCTTGACTTATATCAAAATCCATATTTTCCAAAGACAACATAGACAATTATGGCTTTGACCTCATGATTCTCAATAAATGCACATTGTGAAAGTTATGGTGTTTTTGACATAAAATTTTAGTTTGAAACTTAATCTATACAAGTTATTGTGGTAAAATAAACTCATTAAGCAAGATAAATTGACAAATGAACCCCACATGACTATTTGGAGACCGATTGCTCCCATTGAACAACTTGATCTTCTAGGTGCTATAATTCAACCAAAATTTTAACTTTGATGCAAAGCTTTATGGATTTAACCTAAATCAACACAATTCAAGTTAGTCCAATCAACAAAATGATTCACAAAACTCTCTCACAACACCTTCTCAGTCTAATTCTTCCCTTTCACTAGTAGGTCTATAGACCCAATTTGATCAAATTTTCTTCTCAAAGAACCACCAAATAAAAAAAATCTAAACACATTCAAGCACCCTTTAGTTCATACTCAAACATAGGAAAAAATCTCCATTGATCACTTTTGGGCATCTCATTCAAAATCATGAACCTACGCTGGCCTATTAGACCAATTAGGTCTCTTTTTCAAAGGAATTGTTCTTGAATCTCACAACCAACCTTGAATAACTCCTCAAACCTTTAAAATAGGTAACAAAAATCCTTTTTCAATAGGTTTTAGAGTCCCCAACTCTCATCTAACTACTATTCTAGAAAACCCTTAATTTCCACTATTTAAGGGTAGGGTTTATTGGTTCTCAATGTTTCCAACCTCATCAAATCCTGCCACCACCTTCAACACTCTTCAATATTCCTTCTCAAACTCAAAAAACCTTCAAATATCCTCTCTATTCAAAATTTCATCAAACTCACTCACTTTTCCATCATTTTCATACCCTAACTCATCACTTTTCCTCAAGATAATCCTAACTTTTCCCCTAATTCGTTCATATAGACTCAACCTACCACCCTACCATCCTAAAACTAACATTTTGAGCCCATTCCACTAAGAAAATGGGAGTACAGTATGTGGAATGGGCTTTATTCCATTATTAGAACCTCAAAACATTAAAATTGCACCTATTGGCCTGTCAACAATAGTTTAACAAAATATGAACTTAAACTTAATGAACCACCCTCAAAATGGATTCAAAATAAGGATGATACAATTATTAAACTATTTCCATAATTATTGGAACAAGAAGTTGTATGGTCATGTACAAGAACCTGCAACTTTAGAATTAAATGGAAAATACAAAAAATACATAAATTAAAGCAAAAATAGGGGTTTTTTATTAATTCTCCTTCAAAATATCTCCAACAACCTTCTACGTCATTGGAGTTCCTATATTGAAACATTTACCATACAAAAATACCCTCCAAACTGACCAATGAACTTTCATATCCCAATTGACCATTGGGTTTCCTCAAAATTGCATTTTTTGCATTTACAACATTTGACAATTTTTACAATTTTGTCAATTTTGCAAATTTCACCCCCAAAACCACCTAATGACCACTTCAATGACTCAATACCACATCAAATGGTCTAATAAGACCTTATTTCTCAAAACCTAATACTTAACACACTAAAACCCTTCAAAAACCCTTACCTACACATTTTGCATTTTTGAGCATCATTTTGACAACATTGCATCTCCTAAAAACAATGGACTCCTAATACATTATAATAGCTCATTTAGACCTTATTGACACACCAAAAAACCAAAAACACCTAATACAACCTATCACCAAGAAAACTTAATTAAATTTTGATGAAACAGATTGGTGATCTACACTAAACTCATTGACGGAGAACAAAAAGATCTCATTAGTAGTTTGAGAAGCTTCATTTAAAAAAAAAAAGAAACAAATACCAAGTGGAGAAATGAAAAAAACATCTTATAAAAAGAAGAGGAACAAGCTAATATTGAGGCTAGAAGGCCCACATTACCACCACCTAGGTGGCAATAAATATCTTCCTTTCTTCCATAAACTTGAACCCTTTCTACACGATCTCATGTAAAGCCAGGATCCCTAAAGTAAGTTCTATAGGTCCTCATTTTAGACTTATAAATCTCACTCCAAAATGTATTAGGAAACATCTATTAAAACTTCACAAGAATAGAGACAAGTTGGTAGAAAAAATTTACAGACACGTTTCAAGAAACAATCTAGAACTATATGTATTCTTTTAGAGTCAAAATCCTGGTCTTTTTCATGATACTTAACTTCTCTAAATGATCCATTGTACAATCAAAATCCATAGGGAAAGATCTCCATCCCGTTATTGAAAATTTTGGTATCATAGTTCATAGTTAAGAAAGTGGGCTCACTACTTTATCGCAATCGCTACCGCTTGTTAAGAAACTTTTATGCTCAAGCTAGGAGGATCTTAATAGTTATAAACATCCCCATTCATCCTCTCATCTAAATCAACATTATTTATTTAGGATTTGAACAATTTAGAGGTCTGACATCATTCTCACTACCTTGGTCTTGTCAAAACAAAGATTCACTTTAAATTCAACATTGGGTCAAACATCTTGCTTACCCCTTCATCAAATTTAATCCTTCACATCATCCCACTTTGCAAAATTTTGAGTACACCAATAGTTTGTGACTTAAACATCAAATCAAACAAACCTCTTATTTAATTACTTTGTAAGAGAAATTTATCCTTTTCCATGCACTTAGTTAGGTTGATTATCATCTTTGAATTAGTTCATCTTGAAGGTCACTAGTCTATCCTAAAGATTTATAAGTTCATGTAAACATTATTTATCCCAACATCAAAACATCAAGAGTAAGTCAAAAGTGTTGTTCCAAAATGTTTTCAAAGATCACTCTCCACACCACCCATATTTTCATCCCCCACTATCATCATTACTCCTAAAATTCTTAGAGTGTCTCTTTTACCTAGATTTAAGTCAACTAGAGAGTTCAAACATCACAAATCACAACAAAACTGTCCCACAAGTGACACAAAATTTATGGTAAAGACTAGATCACAACACAAGAGAATCATGGAGAAAAATTAAGTTACATTCACCTCAAGCGATCCAAATCCTTTAGAATTTGATCCAAGAAGTCAAGTTACACCATCAAAATAGCCTTCATCTCCGTCAAGACCATATGAGATAAAATATATCAGAAACAACCCATTTGAACTCACTAGGGATGAAATTATGGAACATCAAGCCTTTGAAAATGTAGTTCCTACCTCCTCGATGTTTGTGGCATAGAATTTAATACAAGGTTTCACAACTCCATCACTAGGGCTAAATCAAACCTAAATTCCCAGTATTTCAACTTGATCCTTGCTAAAAACTTTGTTCGTGGTCTTTCATTGAAAACAGTACAATTGTGGGAACACTTGAAACCACTTCTAACAAAACCACTTGGACACCTAGATTTTGTGCTCCTCTCATTCTAGAGGATCCTATATAGATATACAAACCTCTTGATCTTCATTACTCAACAATGAGTTTTTCATATCAAGAGCATCCCTCTTCATCTACATCCATGAGTACCACAAGTGTTCCTACCATCATACAAAGTAGTGCAGATCAAGTATCAGAAAATAGTGTTCAAGGGCATACGAATACCATACCACAGATTCAACCCTTGAATAAAATAGGGCCATTCTTACCCAACCCTCCAATGGGTTCATCCATACCATTGGTTTCACAAAAACCACCCACACCATCCATTGTCAACCCATCTCAAAGAAATCCCTTGGTTACGAGTTTTGTCAAACCAATAAGTACCTTGATCACAAATCCCTTGTTTACATCTTTGGCACAAGGAAATCCTCAAAACATGGGGCAAGGAAATCTTTTCAAGCAATGAACTCAAGGTCCTAGTGTGTCATTTCCATCACAAAATTTAATGACATCATCTTCATCATTACTCACTATCCCCTTTGTCATGCCAAATCAATCAAGACCTCAAACTTATATTCCTCCATCTGTATCTACTAACTTACAAGTAATTTTGAACCAAGGGAATCCCCAACATTTAATCACCAATCTATTACCCACTCAAAACATCAATATTCATAATCCTCCATAGATGTCTCAACAACCACCTGATCCCACATTACAAGTGCATGCCTTAACATTATAGGAGGCACAACAAGCTTATCAACAAGAAGCCTTAGCAAAACAACAACAAAAAGTAGCAACACAACAACAACAACAAAAGGTAGCAACAAAACAAGCAACCTTAGCAGAACAACAATAATAGCAAGTAGCGGCACAACAAGTAGCCTTAGCACAACAAGAACAACAAGTAGCTTTAGCAGCACAACAAGCTGTGCAACAACAATATCAAGCTCATCAAGCATCCTTATTCACACAACAACAATAGTAGTCCTAACAACAAGCTCAAAAAAAATCCTTACTAGCTCAACAAAAACAAGGTTCCTATTATAATCCTCAATCAATCATTGTCAATCCAAACACATTAGGATCATATACATTGATACCCCAATCACCATCACCATACACCCCATACAACTCATCTATCATCCCACCATATGTTCCTCCACCCAATCCTCAAGAAGATCTAGTGTTGCAATTTAAAGCACTCTCACAAGAAATGCAGGATCTTCAGATGTGGAAGACGAAGAAGCCCCATACATAGAACTTATGTCCATATCCATTCAATCAAAACATCGCAATGGTATCATTCCCTCCCAACTTTGAAATCTCCAAATTCAATAAATACAAAGGGAGGGTAAATCCTTGAGACCACATCAAATAATTTAATTTCATGTGTATGGAGGTTTCCTACAATGATTCCTACTTAATGTTCCTCTTTCCATGAAGTTTGATAGGCCCAACCATGGACTAGTTTTCTCAATTTCCTCTAGGTATCAAAAATTTCCAAGAAATCACTGATAAATTCATTGATCACTTCTCTTTTAATCTTGACATGGATGTAAGCCTAGAAGAGTTGTACACTCTTCAATAGAACAAGCGAGAATCTTTTTCCAATTTCTTACAATAGTGGAGACAAAGAACTAGTAAGAGCAAGTGGCCACTTCCCGATGAACAATAAGTGGGCATTATCATCAAAAATATAGAACCTAATCTATCATTCCACTTGAAAATGCAATGCATCACATCTTGTGACAAACTTGTCTCTAGATCCCTTAACATCAAGAGAGCCCTAATCTCATAGGGAAACACAAGTGTATATAGACAACCACCCATCCACTAGTCTTAATAACAAGCATTGTTGTTGGGCCAAGAAAAAGAAAGTTACTAGTGATGGTGTTGTTGATGCAAATGTGGTCTTAACTTCGCCTAGACAAAAAAACACCCAAACCATGAATACACAACAACCATACATGTCACCATCAAACAATCAAACAATCAATGTTGTAAATACTCAACGTGGGCAACAAAGAACAAACAATGCTCCTAAGTGACAATTCACTCACTTAGAGGAACCTATGGAAGATGTGTTGAATAGAACTGATACAGTCTAACCTTATCACACTCTTAGATTTATCAAACTATCAAGAGCCAAAAATCAAACCTCATAGCTATAAAGAAGATCATTTTTTTGAATTTCACTGGTACAAAGGTCATAGCACACAATTTTTTTTTAGGCTCAAACATCTAATAGAAGATCTTATTGAACAAAGAAACATTGAGGTCAATCAAAAATATGGGAATGAAAATCTTAAAATTTACACAAACCCTATGCCTAATCATGGGAAAACAAAATATTCGACAAAGGCATCAACTTAAAACAATACCTAGGATACCACATTGGGACATGTTTACGTTGTGTATGAGGAATCATATATGTATTAAGATACTATTTTTAAAAAAGTCTAAACCCATCAACTATGTTGGAGTCACCAAGAAATTAACCTTCTACTTTTTTTTGACTTGTTCGGGCCTTCCTGATTTAGGTCTAATGTTGCAATGTGAATCACACATTCACATTAGGTCTTGGGCCCTTGTGAACTAAAACGATTCAACTAGTATCTTACTTAAGTTTTGTAAAGTGTTGTAACATACTTTCACACTTTTCTAAGGTCTTTTTAATAAAATAACCTATTTTCATTATTTACCAAGCCTTATTTAAAAGTGTTATAAATTTTTTTGACACACTTTCATACTTTCCTAGGTTTGTCATTAATACTTGGGATTTATTATGCTTTAGTTGGCCTCATTTTGCATCCATAGGCCTTATTTAGGTGTATTTTCAAGAATAATCTTGACAAATATCATTTAAAACATCAAAATCTTGAAACCCACCTCAAAATCCTAAGGTGGGACTTATTCACCATTATGTGAAAATGAGTCCCCTTGGGCGGGACCCATTCACACAAGGTGGCAAATGAGTGCCCTTTAACTCAAAATTCAATTTTAATTTAAATTTTTGGTTCAGTTTTATTCTCCAAGATCTAAGGTCGGCTTTTAGTGTTGTAATTTTGGAAATTATTGCATAATTAAGCATAAATACATGGTTCTTTCTCTCATAAGTTTCAATCATCATGTCAAGGATTTTTTGCATCACGTTGTTTCAGAGATAACAATTGTGATGTAGGATTGTGTGATTCAAGCAAGCATTGCATTCAAGATCTATAAATATCAATCTAGATTCCAAGTCCTCATCCATTGGAGCCATTACTTACATGTTTGTAGCACCTCATTACAAGGGTTTGGTGAGTTGCAACATCATTATTTGTTAATTCATCATTCTCTATTTTATTTCATTCTATTTCAAGGGTTTAATTACCAACAAGGGGTTTGATACAGGAAAACCACTATTCACTATCCCCACAACATTTTTCCCTCTCTTTTCATTTGATTTGTAGGTCTATTTTGTAGATTTATCAAGGAGAAAGATTGGAAAAATTTTCATAATTTTTTCAAAGCAATTCAAAGTTGTCAAAGTTGTAAAAAAGCCTTAGAGGATCTTAGAGAAGGTCTACAAGCTGAATTTTGCATTTTTGGATCTAGATCTAAATCAGGAATAGAAAAGAAAAGTGAGATCTATAGAGTCTAGTTTTGAATTTCTAGAAATCCAGAAGTGGACTAATTCACCACTATTGGAAAATAAGTCACATTGTACCTATTTGTCAGGGATTTTTGTAGATCTGAGTACCCATTTGTCTAAAACCTGTTTTGCACAGTTTTCCTAAAACTGGATTGATTCACCCAGCTTGGTGTACAAGTTCCAGTTGGCATTAATAGTGTAATTTTCAAGATCCCAGACCTCCAATCTACCTTCTTCAGTTTCCTAGGTGCACATTTCCAGTTTTACAGTTTTATGTTACATTTTACTTGAATTTGTAGGTCATTTTGCATATCACACTATTTTTTCCAACATTTTGAGTTTTCCAAGTTTACACTTGGTGGTGAACCCCTTTTTTGTTATATTCAATCCCTAGGTCAACCCTATTATTAGATTTCAATCTCCTTTGCATTTAAGTCTTGAGGGTTATCCTTGGGTGGAACCTTCCCCACATAGACCGCATTTTTCATAGACACGCATTTTTAGTGGTTCCATCTTGGTGAACCTACATTTAGGACATCATAATTTTGATTTGGAGTGCATTTACATCCTAGAGTTAGATTTCATTAGCATTGCATTGCATTTTGCATTGGTTAATTTGCATTCTAGGGTTTCAAATTTTGCATTAGTGAAAAGTTCATTTAGCTTGCATTATTGCATTTAATTCCATTGAAAATTTATAAAATTATGCATTTGCATCACATACTTGCATCAAAAAATATAAAAAGCATAAAATCTAATTTAAAAATTATGAAAGTTCTCAAAAAAACTAGTACTTGGACTCATTTACCACTTAGGGTGAATCAGTCCCTTTGTATATTTTTCATTACATTTTCTAGCATTTAATCTTCATTTTCTGAGTTTTTGTTTGTCGTTTCTACATCTCTATTTTATTTTCCAAAATTTTAGTAATAAGCACTTCATTTTTCTTAGTTTACATTTCATTTATGTTCACCCTACATTTAGTGGCCTTTGCATGAGTTTTTGGTGACCTATTTCTAATACTTTAGTGAGAAGAAGTTTGAGACTCATGGCATCTTGCAATAGCACAATCATTGTGGATCTTGGGTTATCTAGAGCTTCCACTCCAAGTATTGACACTAGTACACTAGGCACATGGATAACACCCTTAGCAACTCTTTTCCTTCTGTTAGCATGCAGTTAGCATGCAAGTTGAACCAAGGAATGATGATATCCAGAAAGAGAAAATAATTCAAATTCATGAGGACTTAATAAACCCGCAACATCAAATATGCCTTGAAAACATTTCAACTACTACAATTCCTACCATAGAAAACATTCACCGCATGCTTGAAAGTGAAGATGGCCTTTACCTTGTGAAAAACATAGTTCAAATCTTTGGAAAACATCTTCCTTCAAACCCTAATGTTCCTATACCAACAAACAATGTCATAGTCCAAGGGGGAACTCACATTCCTCCTCTCACAACCATAGCCTCAATACCTACCTATACCACTCCCCAAGTCACAACAACAATGTAACAAGTTAGTAATGTGATTCCTTCCCTAGGTATTCCTGCAAGCATCGTTAGTTCCTATGTGGCATCACACATTCTATCTTCTACCACATTACCACCATTAAGCATTCCACTGACTTGTACTACTAATAAATACACTCTATCACCACTTTCACTTCCATCTCATACCACAAGTAATGATCCTCTCATAACACAACTTTTCCAAATAGTTTCATCAATGCAAAAATAAATTTCCACTATAAACCAAAATCAGAATGGCCCACCAACATACTATGTCAAAAGTAGTCCATTGTGTTTGGATATATTATGAACACCGATGCCACAAGATGTACAGGTGCCTAGATTTGAGAAATATGGAGGGAAGGGAGATCCTTCTAACCATGTTAATGCCTACACAACCTTATGTAGTGACTTTTTCCATGATGATAAGATGTTGGAAAAACTTTTTCCTAGGTCCATAAAATATTTTTCCTTGGAATGGTTTTCTTCTTTACCAAACAATTCAATTTGTTCATTCAATGAACTTTTTGATGCATTTTAAAACCATTTCCAAGTGCATATGACTCCCAAGACGACCTTGGCCGATTTGATGAGATGCAAGAAAAATGAAGGTGAAAAAATCACTAACTTTTTCTCATGTTATCAATTGCTTTATTCCCAAATCGATGTCAAGGCTCCTGACCCACACCTTCAAAAGATGTTCATAGAAAACTTACAAAGTAAAATTCAAGAAAAGTTGAACATGATGAAATTCCCATCCTTCATGCACCTATGCACTACCCTCTGTGATTATCAAATTTTAGTTAGTAGTTGAGATACAAGGTCCGCTTCTAGCCGAATTGAGAAATTTGAACCCGTAAACCAAAACAATGCCCAACCTTTTAGAAAGAAAAAAAGGGTTCCTTCAATTTAATCCGCTTCAACAACCAACTCAAAATGTCGACAACTAAGTAGTAGTTGTCAAAGCCATGGTGCCCTTTACTTATGGAGATCCAAAAAGATAATTCACTTCCTTTCCTGACACCCTTTATAGCATATTGTCCCAACTTTTACAAAAGCAAATGATTACCTTGCCGGACTATGAAAACACTTGGCCCTAATAAGCCTTTACCCCCAAGCTTTAAATCTAATGCTTATTGCCTCTATCATTGACAAAATGGACATGGCAGGGAACATTGCAAGCATCTTAAACATCTTGTGCAAGACTTCATTGATTTTTTCCATCTATCCATTGGAGGTGTTAGTGATCAAGGCAATAAATTTGTTTCCCCTCCAAACCAAAACTTGCAAATTTTCATCAATGCACTATCGAAACATGATATTTCATTTGTCAAAGCTAGTGAAACTACAAAGAATGATGTGAAGAATGTTGATACAGATGATGAAAAAAATGATCTTGTCCTAAATACTATCAATGTTAATCCTATGGATTAGATGGTCAGGATGAAAGACATCATCCCTCATAAGGGATGAACCAAGAGTCTTCTTGGCATTGCTTTATCCTATAAGGATACACTTAAGAATTTTCCCGATGGTCCTCTCTACATAGCCAATCATATCTATGACAATCCCACTAATTGGATACTAATAGATCTTTCCTATGGAGAGAATGTGATCACTGAGGAATTCCTACTTTTACATGAAGCCTATCAAGATGGATATGATAGACTGAAAGTATGGATCAAGACACACAATGGTTTTTCTTGCCCTACGATATGATCAATCACCTTACCATTACAAATAGGACCAAAAACATTAGATTTCACATTCTCCATCATCTCGTAGTTGAACCAATTTTTTTTTAGGCTAGACCATCCATGGCTTCACTCAATGAAAGTTGTCCCTTAGGTTGTGCAAAAATGCTTAAAGTTTCCCTTTGAAAATGAAATATTTACTATTCACCATAGTGGCTTTAACCCCTTGTATTCCAAAGGAAAATTTTCCTTAGAAGATTTTTGGTCTGAGCCTATGGAACCTATCAAGCAACAAGAAGACTTCCTTTTTTGTATCTTGCCAAAACTTCAAAGCAAAGAAAATAGCCGAACTATCCCTCTGAAACATGTCTCCCTCTACTTTCACACCTCCCCTCCTTGATGAACCATGATTGACCCTAAACAAGTCCTAAACAACTAAGACCAACACAAAATAGAAACCCCATCTATGTCCTACAAATGACCAAGAAACAATGAAAAAAATCCTATCACACCTCCTAGAATAAAACAAGTTTACAAAGCAAAAGAGAAAGTGGTTGAACAACCTCCTATGATTCCTTTCATCCCTCCCATTAGGGAAGAAAATAAACGCATGGTTGATCAACCTGCTCCTACAAAAATGCATGTTGAAAACAAAAATAAAATAAATAGAGGTGCTAAAGAGTGTAGGTGTAGACGTTGTTCTCTTGCTCGCACATTACATGAAGAGTTAAACAAAAAAAATCAAAATCTGAACTTGATCGAAGCAATGCATGATGACCCTCCACCCCAAACAAAAAAAAATGACCCAATACAACAGTCACAATAAGAGTTGAACTCTTCGATGGACATTATTATTCATCCTCCTATTGTGATTCATTTGGATGATGATGATGAGACCGCTAAAATTGACGAAGAGATGCATAACGAATTGAACACATTGTTTTCATCTTCCATGAGCTTAAATGAGAAATCTCCTATACAGAGTGTTCAACCTAGTATTTCTCCTATTTTGGAACTTTCCCTTTTCCCTTTGGCTAGTTTCCTACCTTCAGTATAAAATGAACATGATTGGGAGGTCAATGACTTGCTCATAGTTGACTCAAATTTTCCTTACTATTCTTTTTCATTTTCTTTTCCTTCTCCAATTTATTTTGTATTATTTCATTTGTGTAATGTGATCCCCTATGATTTTCTATCTTATGTTTTGTCTCTTTGTAGAATTCCTCTATTTTTACCTTCATTCTTCTCTATGTAATGCATCACTTTCACTTTTTTATCTTTATCATTTTCTTGTGCTTTCCTTTTTGGGATGATGCAAGGCATCGAGAAATTCATTTCTCCTTCATGTTGACCCAAAAGGATTTCTTTTTTATTTCATCTTTATCTTTTTCTTGTGTTTTCCTTTTGGGGATGACCTAAGGTATCAAGACATTCATGTCTCCTTCATGTTGACCCAAAATATTTTTCTTTTTCATTTTTCTTGTTTTTTCCTTTTGGGGATGACGAAAGGCATCAAGGCAGCCTATGTCTCTTCCATGTTGAACCAAAAAAAAATTGTTTGTTTTTTCTCTCTTTGTGTCATTCTTCCAGTTCTATGTGTATGTGGGGGATGATGACAATTCCAAGCTCTCTAAAAAAAAATATTTCAAAAAAAAACATACTGACCCCAAATCAATAGATTATGTGTTTGGTGTTTTCATTTTGAGGGAAACCCCTCCCTTTTCCTTTTCTTTCACATAACATAGCTTTAGTGGGAAACATATGACTTGGCATAGGGATTTACAAGTTGTCTCTCATGTCTTATTTCTTGTTTGCATTTTTCATTAGCTACTTTAAAGTAATTGCTCACAGTATGGTGTTAGAAATTCCTTTAAAGTGGGGACATACATTGGAATTATCATTTTCCATTTTCTATTTCATGGTTCTTAGTGCAACCTTCTTACTTCATATGATGCATTCATCACTTTGTGGATGACATTGGGTGTGATTTCCTTCAGGAGCATGATCTATCTTAGCATATTGCATTCCTGTTAGTGGCTTGATGTGACACACTACATCACCTAAGTTGTAAATTTTCTATTCTTCGATTGGTCCTCTCTTGGAGACATTAGGCACAATGTTCCCTAAGTTAAAGACCTCACATGATCTAAGCAAGACTCCTTTGAACATTTTCTATTTTTTCATTTTTCATTTGTTGTTATATGGCCACCTTGCATAACACATATTTCATTCTTGTAGTGTCATCATGTTTGTTCATGAGCTCCAAGAATACAAAGTTTTTCTTGTTTCATGAAGCTAAAAAAACCATTTTTGTGTGGCACGTTATTAAAGTTATCAAGAGGTATAACTTTGGTATGGTTGAGCGGGAAGCCAAATATGAGGCATGACTTTAGCCATAGCCACTTGTGTGTGTATGAGTACATACCAGCCATGAGTGTATGTTTCTCACCTTTTAGGACTTCTCACCTAACAAATGAGTTCCATCAACTTAGAGTGAGTATGCATTTTTTGGACAAACAACCTAGATCTAATCCATATTGTGTTGGAAAAATGGTCAAAGCCTGATCCATTTTTTTTTTCTCCTTTTTCTCTTTAGCATTGTATGCTTGTGCCTTGTTGTTGTTCTTGATATCATTTTCATGTGTGTTTCTTTATGCTTATGTTGGTATGTCATAGGATCTTGATCCTAAGGGCTTGATCACCCCTCTTGATCATTGTTGTCTCGTCTTACTAATATTGGTACATTTCAAACCCTCTTGATGTGTACATTGGTCTACTTTAGTGTTAGTTTGAAGTAGGTTCATCCTCCCACTAGAGTGGGAACTAGACGGATCCACCATAAAAGAAACCCTTCTATTTTTTCTAACTTTTTCGGGCCCTCCTTGTGATTTTGGTTTAATGTGGCCTTGATTTAATGTTGCAATGTGAATAAAACATTAAAATTAGGTCTTGGGCCCTTATGAACTAAAAGGATTCAAATGGTATCTTACTTAAGTGTTGTAAAGTGTTGTAACCTACTTTTACACTTTTCTAAGGTCTTGTTAATAAAATAACCTCTTTTCATCATTCACCAAGCCTTATTTCAAAGTGTTGTAAAGTGTTGCAACACACTTTCATATTTTCCTAGGTTTCTCATTTGTAATTGGGCTTTCTTTTTCTTTAGTTGGCCCCATTTTGCATCCATAGACCTTATTTAGGCGTATTTTCGAGAATAATCCCAAGAAATATCATTTAAAACATCAAAATCCCTAAACGAACCCCAAATTCGTAAGGTGGGACTCATTCTACATTATGGGTGAATGAGTCCCCTTTAGGTCAAAATTTAAATTTAATTTAAATTTGTGGTGGGATTTTATTCTGCAAGATCTAAGGTCAGCCTGTAATGTTGTAATTTGGGGAATTATTGCATAATTGACTATAAATACAAGGTTATTCCTCTTCTTTTCATTCCCAAGCATTCAAGTATTCATGCATATAGTTCACAAGATAATTTGAGCATTCAAGGCATTTCAAGGGTAGATTATCAAGAATTCTAGAGCATTCTTCAAGTCTCAATCATCATGTAAAGGATTGTTTGCATCATGTTTTTTTAGAGCTAACAATTGTGGTATAGGATTGTGTGATTCAAGCAAGCATTTCATTCAAGATCTATCAATATCAAGTTAGATTCCAAGTCCTCATCCACTGGAGCCATTACTTACATGTTTGTAGCACCTCATTACAAGGGTTTGGTGAGTTGCAACATCATTATTTGTTAATTCATAATTCTCTATTTTATTTCATTCTATTTCAAGGGTTTAATTACCAATAAGGGGTTTGGCCAAGGAAAATCCCTATTCACTAATCCCACAACATTTTCCCCTCTCTTTGCATGTGATTTGTAGGTCTAGATTGAAAATTTATCAAGAAGCAAGATTGGAAAATTGTCATCAAGTTGATAAAGAAATTCAAACTTTTCAAAGTTGTAAACAAGCCTTGGAGGAGCTTAGAGGTCTACAGGCTGAATTTTGCAGTTTTAGACCCAGATTTGAATCAGGAACAAAAAAGCAGACTAAGAGCTACAAAGTCTAGTTTTGAATTTCTAGAAATCCAAATATGGATTGATTCACCATTATTGATGAAAGAGTCTCACTGTACCTATCTGACAGGGATTTTTACAGATCTATGTACCCATTTTTCTAAAACCTATTTTGGCATAGTTTACCAGAAGCTGGACTGATTCTCCCAGCTTGGCATGTGAGCCTCAGTTGGCACTAACAGTGAATTTTTCAAGATTCTAGACCTATAATCTACCTTTTTCAGTTTCCCGGGTGCACATTTCCAATTTTACAATTTTTTGTTACATTTTACTTGCATATCACACTATGTTTTCCAACATTTAGAGTTTTCCAAGTTTTAACTTTGTGGTGAACCCCTTCTTGTTATATTTAGTCCCTAGGTCAACCCTATTGTTATATTTCAATCTCCTTTGCATTGAAATATTGAGGGTTATCCTTGGGTGAAACCTTCCCCACAGGCCACATTTTTCATAGACACCCATTTTTAGAGGTTCCAAGTGTTTAGCACTATTTTCTATGGTAATGACATCAAGTGGATATTACATTGTGATATTGCTCCCACATATGACTTAATGATTGCACATGTTGAAGAATTTCCAAATGAGCCAGAAATATCCCTTATTGCACCCATACCCACCAAATATTGTGAAGACTCTTTTACCGATGATATATCATCCACTCAAGGATCATGTCAAGAGGAGGCTCTTTAGGATAATGAAAGTTACTCTGAATTGATTCAAGATAAAGAACCCCTATCCCCAGATTTTCACAAAGAACTAAGGGACATCTTCCAAACCATTTTAAAGTCCAAATATGTCCATGATATCACTCCTAAGATGTTTCTTCCAAATGGACATATAGATGTTCTTCATCCAAAACATGAGTTTCCCACTCTTGATATTCCTACACAAGAGCAAGCAACATTAAAAATTATTGATTCTTACAGTGATTGTGTGTTGGATCATCAACATTTTTTGAATCTCTTGAAACAATATCAACAAATAATGATGTCATAGAATCAAATAAAATAGTTCATGAGTGAGCAATAGTCAAGATTATCAATTCTTATAGTGATTGTACATCATCAACATCTTTTGAGTCAGCATCAACATATTTTGAAGCAGTATCAACAAAGAACATTGTCTTAGAACCAAAGAAAATAGTTCATATTCCTAAATAGAAGGAACCCATAGCAATATCATGTGTTCATGTGGCTATGGATCAAAGGATACATTATCAAGGCAAAGGATTAGGTATTGATAATACCTTCACAACGTTGGGGGAAATCTTGTCTACAACAAACATCAACATATGGGGCACAAAGAATCCTTATGATGAAAATACTATTAATGCTAAAACTAGTTGTATCATGAGTTGGCATTCACCCATCATCTCATACACAAATTGGGACCAACATAAAAAAGAAGAATTCCTATCAAAATAAGGCAAATATCATCAAAGAAAATGAAGCAGTAGAGGAAAAAGGACAAATCAAATACAAATGGATACCCAAAAAAAAAAAAATCATCCCTCTAAAACTCCATTAGCCAAAGAAACTATGGGAAAAAATAAAAAAGAGAAATATATCCATCAAAAGAGTCCCCAAATAAAAAAGAAAGCTTCTCAAGTAAGGAACAAAGTATATCAAGTGGTTGGTCCTAATTCCATGAAAACCTCCATTCCCATCCATCATTGTTATTCTTCCCAAGTTTGGAGAGTCAAAGGATCCAAACCATCAACCAATCCATCTCATATTTTTTCATACATATCACCATAAACTCCATTCATGATATCCAAATCTCCCATTGACAGTGTGTTCATAGCTACTCTTCATTATAAGGATTTTGAAGGTACCATATCGCAATGTGTGTGTATAGACAAGGTTAATTCTAGTATCCATAAGATAGATTAGAGTTCTTCAAGGTTGCATTCAAGTGCTTGTATCTTAGCAAAGAAAATTCTTTCTTGCAGGATATCACTAGAATGTTATGATAGTGGCCTCTACATTAGTGCCACTGGGTGGTTCAACATGAGGATAAAACTTTGAAAAAACCAAAAAATGATAAAAATGATTAGAAAAGAAAACCAAAAAAATAAAGAAAATAGTAAAAATAAAAATCATCCTCCAATGAAAACCACTATGGTGGTGCTTTGGGAAAGTACCATGATGAAAACCTAGAAAATAGGTGTCATGAGTAGAATTGAGTGTCTATATGGTCCTTCTCAAATAGAAGCATTTCATCCTTGTCCTGATAAATCCAATGTTCCCTCCATCCATCCAATCCAGATTCATCTAGATATTCTACTTTATCTTGATTTTGACAAAGATTTGGCGTATACTTCAACTCTACTCATGGAAAATTTTTGATAAGATCTTTACCATTTGAAATCCCATATACCATATCTAGCATGCTAAAACTCTGTCAAAACCATCACATATACATTACCTATCTTGGTTATCCATTGCATTATGAAGAATTGCTAAAAACTGGGAGCAGGTTATTGCACTCTTGTTTTCAAATAACTCTTGATCCATGTCTTATACCTCATAGTGTGACATCAACATTGTGATCTAGGTATCATTTTCTTTAAAAACTCATCGAAAACCCAAAAAAATTCGTAAAATATTATCGAAAAATCCAAAAAACATTCATAAAATCTTATTAGAAAATCCCAAAAACATTCATAAAATCTTATCAGAAAATCCCAAAAATGTTCATAAAATATTCTTAGAAAATCCCAAAAAACATTCATAAAGTGTTCATTAGAAAATCCAAAAATATTTACAAAATCTTGTATAGCTAAAATCCAAAACATCCAGAAAACATCAAAATCTCTAAAGAGGTTAAACATCAAAAATCTAAAAAAAGTGGTTCCTTTTTTGAACTACATTGTCTCTGAGCTTGAATGTAGGAAAGGCCATCATTGATGTGCCCTTGAGACACCCTAGGTCAATCGTTTAGGAGTATGTCATAATAAATTGACTTTTCCATCACTGTTCATATCTTCATCTTGTAAAACAGGGTCGAGTCAGTCGAACTACATGGTATTTGTGTGTATAACGTAGGCAAGGCTTATCTTTGATCAACCCCCGAGACCCCTAGGATAGGTCTTTAGGTTAGGTTTTTGGTTGAAACTCAAAAAATCCCAAAACATCCAAATATCTCAGAGAAACCCCAAAACATTTGTAAAACCCTCAAAAATACCAAAACATCTAGATAACTTTGAAAATCCCTAAACATTTGTAAAACATTAAAAATTTTGAAACATTCAAATATCTTTTAAAAAACTCAAAACATGCAAATATCAGAAAATACAAAAACATTCAAAAATTGAAAATCCAAAAACATCCAAATATTCAAAAGACCTAAACAACCTCAAATATCTTAGAAAGACATAAACAACCTTAGAAAATTGAAAACATAAACATTCACATAAACTTTTGAAAATAAAAACAACCTCAAAACATTTAGAAAATACCAAAAACATCGATATATTCCAGAAAAATCCAAAACCCATCCATCCCATCTCACTTTCACTCACTATAAACCTTCACCCATAATAAATCGGTCATCACCTTCACCCTTTGGTGGAACAAATAGAAAACAAGTCTCGCAAGTCATAAATTAAATCAATCATTACCTTCATTCACCTTCACCCATAATAAATCAGTCATCACCTTCACTCATCTTAGCATCGTCATCCTAACATCAAACAACCTCTGATCAACATGTCCTAGGATGTATCCTTCCTACAATGGACATTAGTATCTAATATCACTTTAGCTAAAATTAAACTAGGAAAGAGATATAGATAACACTAACTATTTGTCTTTGATCTTTTCTTATGATTTATCTTAATGGCCCATTCCAAGGGCCTCTTGATGATGTCTATCAAAATTATTTAGAGAGAAAGGAATGGGGAATCGATCATTATATTTTGTTTGTTGTGCTTGTGGGTACTCTTGTAAAATAATCTTGGCGTATACTTTCTTAGTTGTGTGTAGGAAGGTCGTTTAGGGTACATTGTTGACTATTGTGTATGCTTTGCTCCAATATATTCTAAGCTTCTAACTTGCATTCCAATGAGGTTTTCGTATGTCAAGGTGTGAACAAGAACTATCCTATTTGTTTTCTGAGTCAAAGTCCATTACATTAGATAAAACATCATCCTAGTTATTAATACCTTGATGCAGTGTATCTATGTGTTATATCAAACAATAAGGAAAGAAAAAACTCCCAATCCCAAAATGTGAGCAATTCATAATCCTACATTTCATCCTCATTTTCCATTGTCTCATCATCATCTCTAATAAAGTCTCGATGGATCATAAACTTGTTGGATATTTTGAAGAAATCATCAAAATCAATGGTCATTCATTCTTTATTCTTTGACCTTCTCTCCATGCTAACATGGTATCATGACAATCAACAAAAACATCATCAATGCATCCACCCTGCATCCACAAAGCATCAGAATACATGATTTTCATAACCATATCATAATCATAAAACATCCATCAGTATAATCATTGCATATCACATTATACATTATGCATTATCATTTGAGTTGTGATGAATAATATAGATTTATTATTCTAAGCATCTTAAATCATCGCATATCATAAGAATTTGCATTCATACATCCATATGCATACATCATCATCATAAAATGCATATAAAATAAACAAAAAGAAATGCATCCACATCATTTGCATCACATATCATTCATTTTATAGCATATCATGAAAAGATGCTGAAAAAAACCATAACATTGCATTCATCCATCACATAACATTGCATATCTCATAGGCATAAGTAAAGTGCATCCATACAAGATCAACTATAAGCATCTCATATCATACACATTCATAAACATGAAATAAAGTGAGCACATCACATGATATAGAATCTCTATCTGTATCATATATATATCAAAAAATGAATGTCATGGTACAAAATATGGACCAGTGTATGTACAATATCCACAAGGCTATAAAAAAGGAGTCCATGAATGTATATTTGTGGTAAAGAATGGGGAAAAAAAATCAAGAAAGTGTCTACACATAAGAGATAGCCTTGATGGTTGCTACCCTCTCTATCCTACCTCTCAGGCTAATCTTTACTTCTTGGGCATGCATCACTATGCTGCAAAAAAAACAACCTATTGAAGTGCCTATGGTACATCCTGGTGGTAATGTTGCCTATAACATGTGGCCTCTGTCATGACCTCTCTATATAATCTAGCCAAAGTAGTCCTGCCATGTGTGGCCACCATCATCGCCTCTATCTACTAGCACTGGGCAACCTCCTAATCTCTCTTTGTGGTCACGACCTATACCTGTTGTAATTCCTGATCTCTCTTGGTCATGATGCCCACAATCTACTACCATGCCTGGTATCACTCAACAATAATAGCCAAAACCTATTGGTGGGCTTGATCCTATTCACTAGGAAAACTATGCACGTATTGTTGTAGCTATTGTATTTGTACATCTCTTGCATCTAGTGGTGGTGGCGGTGTTGCCTGCTATTGTACAACATGCAGCTAAACTTGAGGAGGTTGTTGTCCAATTAGTGGAGCTCCCAAAACCTACCCATCCTGGCCATCCTTCCTACCCTGACCCTATCCTCTACCTCTAGCCCCCTGCCTCTAGGTCTCCCTCCTGGAGGAGCACCTATTGGATCTTTCAAAGGTCATGAAGGTGCGAACTAGGCATCATAAGTAGGCATAGTCTATGCTACTACCAAACCCTGATCATAGGCCCAAGGCTAAGTTGCTAACTATCTGAAGCTCTCAACTACCTCAAGAGCTAGAAGGTCAATCCCCATGTGGGAACCTCTCGAGATGACCTCTCCAACTGGCCTTGTAAGCATCATTTGGCCTATCATGGACCTCCCTAACTGATTGAGCCACCCTGTCTAGTAAATATCTCTCAATAATGGTGTGCTTGTGACCTTGCATATATTGCATCTTCTTGGAGAAGTACAATTGTTGTACATCATCATACCATGGTGGCATCTGTAGCCATTGATGCCATCAGAAGACTATCATATCATCAATAACTTGTTGCCAGTATGGGAGCCCAATCCATCTAGTGTGCCTCAATGTAATTGTACCTTGGTACCGTCAGATCATGGGATCATCTAGCTCCACATTTACCATCTGCATAATAGATCAGAGCATGGTGATATGCTCCCATGCCCAAATATGAAGTAGAGTCACCCCTACACCAATGGCTCTCTCATAACAGTAAATGAAGTCATGCATGTCATGATACAACAAGGCAAACATCATGGTCCCCCATGCAAAAAGTGTCCTCCCATGAAGCATTTGGTGCCACGCCAAGCACCATCCTGGGTTGAACCCTCTAATATGTTTATGAGCCACCAAACCTAAAATGATGGTTGTGATAATCAACCTAAAAGTAGGCACATGACCTCTGTATGAATCGAGGTTGATCTATGATGTAACCAAAACAATGTATTCCATCTCCATCACCTCATGACAAGCATTGAGTTTGACATCAACATCATAGATCACACAATCACCATGTATCAACAAATGTAGAATATGCCATACATCCTTCAAAGTCATGATCAACTTGCTTGTGAAAAGGTGGAATGGTGAGGTCTCACTGTTCCATCTCTCGCACAAAACAGTCATCATAGCAAAATATGTCCATATGATGGGTGCATATGCAACATACCAGAGGTCGATCTCTCCCAAATGCTCTTGGCATAACTCTAAAAAATCGCTCAGCCTCTCCAACATGTTGGGTTGTGGTGGAATGACCTCTTGCATCCACAAAGTGTATGACATCACAAAATTGAGGAAAATTGACTCAATTTGAAATTTTCACCTCAAAAATCACAATAGCGTCGCTATATTTAAATTTTAAATTGTGATAGCCAAAAACATTTCAACTTTCAAATCATAACATGCGTCTCCAAACACAAAAGCATCACTATCTAAACTTTGGAAACCCTAACCCTAATTTCTAAATTAGCACGATGTCGCTATATAAACATGTGTCACAATTTAATATTAGAAACCCTAATTTTAAATCACAACTAGCATCGCCATATAAATATGCATTGCTATAATTAATTTGAGAGTCACTAATTGCAATTTGGGAATCATTATATAGTGACACCCCCAAATTTTAAATTTCAAATAGCAATAAATGCATCAAAAAGTCAAATTTCAAATCAAGTTTGTAGTTACATATCGGTGGTCCTACACCTAGAAGCCACTGATGCTCTCAAACTTAGTCAGATATGTGCTTGGGAAGCTCTCGTCATGCCATTTTGTTGGAGGGTCAGAGCTCAAAATGGCAAGAATCTCTCAAGTGTGAATGTACAAATGAATTGAAAGTGAGCCTTCTTGGCTTATTTAAGCTAGAAAATTAGGGTTTATCATCATTTTCACCAATTTTTCCAATCGAAACCTAATTTTGCACCTTTCTTGAGTTTTTAGCATAATTCTTGCATCTTAGAGCCTTTATGGACCCTTGGGACAACTTTTAACCTTTATCAAGAAATCAACCCAAAATTCAAAAATTTTGCCCAACCTCTCAAGGGGGTAGGGAATGAGCTTTATCCTTCTACTGGGGCATCTAAAAAAATATATTTTATTTATTTATTTTTTATTTAAGCAACAATTTTGATATGAAGAGCATTATTCTTTGAACTAGAGTAGAAGGTACCTTGGTTCAAAGAGGGACAAAATGTAGACACTAAAAAATGTCCTGAAAATATATCATACACTCGAAATAGGTTTATTAACATAATTTCCTCTTTAAACCCATCCTCTTTTCACTTAATTAATTAAATTAAACTAGTTAATTTAATTAATGGCATCATTTTCGTCCATTAGCCTAGAATTCATCAATTCAAGTTCATTCATTCCCTCTTCATGCTAACATTTCATCTCATTAAATTAAATAACTTGAAACATTTACTTTAATTCCCAAAGTTATGTAATTAAATAACCCTAGGTTATTTAACTAAATATCCTTTCGTCACTCCCCCACTCATTAAATCATTTAATTTAATGAATATCACTTTAATTCCTCCAAATCCCCTAATTGCATGGTTAAACCTTGTTTAATTAGCAATTAAACTAATTTTCCTCTAAAAGGGGAATATTCCTTTTTTTTGCATGATTAAGAATTTCTTTTAATTTTGAAAATACCTTTTATCCTCACCCAAATGAATATTCTGAGGAATATTCTTATTCCTCCATCATTTAAAAAAATGGATATTTTCACTTAGCTTCTGATGCAACTTTCAAGCTTTAACCTTTTGAACAAGTCACTTTTGACTTGTGTGAGCGGGTCAAAAGTGTGTTTGTTTGAAACAAATGTGATCCCTTGATTAAAATACCATCATGCATTCTCATCCATTGGTTATAATACATGATCCATGCCTCTCATCTCCTTCATCCTTATCCATCGATTAATCTTTTATATCTCAACCCTTCATTTCTCATTTTCTCTCCTACAAATAAAACACTAGTTGGAGACAAATGGATCCATCTCTCGATTACAAAGTCATGATGTTGAATTCACTCACACTCACATTCTCAATTTACTCACTTTTAGCTTTTTTTAGTTGATTTCTAAATTGCATAATAGCTTAAAGCATCCATTAATGGCTTCCATGCATCCATCTTAGTTTGCATATGAATTAGGGTTTCCATCTTTAAGCTTAGGATTAGCTTAGATTAGCTTAGAAATTGTGTAATTAGATCAATTTTAGCATAGAATCATGTTAACTCAGCTTGCATCATGTCTAATTTAGCATAAACTAGGTTTTCATCCATTTATCACAATGGTTTCATCGATTCTCTTCCATAGAATCGATTGAAACAAGTTCACTAATCACAAGATTAGGGAAGGGTCATTTTCCCAAATCAACACGACACAAATTCCAAAACAAGATAAGTTTCAAATGGGTTAGAGTAGGACTTTAACTATTTTCATAGTTTGTAGCTTTTAGTTTGTATAAATTCTTAGTTTAACTTTTCAATTTGAATGATTTTGTTTTGTAGATTGAGGTTCAGTGGATAGATTGTGCTTCTATTCATCATTGATCAAGCGTAATCGACCCACCCTAACAATCCTCCTCTCACAATTCTAAGCATTTCATAAAACCTAAAAAACATACACCCTAAACCATAGGATCTAAAGCCTACCAAATGAACCCTAAACCATTAACCCATATAGATTTGTTATTATAAGCATCTTATGAACCTTAGAAACCCTAAAACCTAAACCATATGACCTAAAAACTAGGGGATGAACTCTACACCATTAACCCATATAGATTTATTATTCTAAGCATCTCATGAAACCTAGAAACCATAAACCTTAAACCCTAAGACCTAAATCCTAGAAGATGAACCTTAAATCCTTAACCCATATAGGTTTGTTATTTGAAGCATGTCATGAACCCTAGGATATGAAGATTCTAAACCCTTAACCTGAGAATCTAAAGCCTAGGAGATCAACCCAAAACCCTTAAAACCCATATAGATTTGTTATTCTAATAATTTCATGAGCCCTATGATATGAAGATCCTAAACCTTTAACCCTAAGACCTAAATCCTAGAAGATGAAGGGTATGTGCAGGATCATCATGGAAAAAATAAGTCCTTAAGTGGCAAAAAATTCAAAAAAATCAGAGTTAGGCAACTTGACATAAAAATTTGAATAAGTTATCTATATTATTTCAAAAATATGTAAGAATAGAATTTGCAAAAAAATGAATGTAGTTTCTAAACTACTAGGTTTGTTTTAAAAAAAACAAAATCTATTTGGTGAAATTTTGAAATTTCAATGTAGTGGTACTTAAATTTCAGGGAAAAAATAAGTAGGTGTCTGTCAGACCACCCTAACCACAATAAAATGATAAAAAAAAATTATAATATTTTAGATATAATTAAAGGACTCATGCCCTGATATGATGCATATTTTTTGTAATTTTTTTCCAAGTGAATAGTTAATTATGATTTTTTTATTACAATTTTTTTAAAAAATATAAAAACTCGTATGTCTGACCACGTTAACTTGGTCAAAACTTCATAAAATTCATTTCTTTTTTTTTAATCCTATAGTATGTGATAAATATTTTTTATTCAAAAAATGTCATACCATTTGAAAGCTATAGATTGTTTTGAATTAGCCTATCAATCAGGACTTTAGTTGTAATTTGAATAGAAAATGAATAATAATTACTTATTAAATTCAAAGTAAAGTATAATTTATATCGGTGGAAAGCTGAGAATATCCTTTAGAAACCCTTTCCATTTCGTCAATTTGGGGGAAAAAAATAGTTATCAACCACATACCCATCATATTGCCACTTTTTTCCCCATCATGATCTTGCACATACCCTGAACCCTAAACCCTTAACCCATATAGATTTTTTATTCTAGGAATCTCATGAACCATAGGATATGAAGATTCTAAACCCTTAACCCTAGGATATAAAGCCTAGGAGATGAAACCTAAACCCTTAAAACCCATATGGATTTGTTATTCTAAGAATCTCATGAATCCTAGGATATAAAGATCCTAAACCCTTAACCCCAAGACCTAAATCCTAGGAGATGAACCCTAATCCATTAACCCATATAGATTTTTTATTCCAAGCATCTCATGAACCCTAGGATATGAAGATTCTAAACCCTTAACCCTAGGGTATAAAGCCTAGGAGATGAACCCTAAACCCTTAAAACCCATATAGATTTATTATTCTAAGCATCTCATGAACCCTGGGATATGAAGATCCTAAACCCTTAACCCTAGGAACTAAATCCTAGGAGATGAACCCTAAAACCTTAACCCATATAGATTTTTTATTCTAAGCATCTCATGAACCCTAGGATATGAAGATCCTAAACCCTTAACCCTAGGATATAAAACCTAGGAGATTAACCCTAAACCATTAACCCATATATATTTGTTATTCTAAGCATATCATGAACCCTAGAATATGAAGATCCTAAACCCTTAACCCTAAGACCTAAATCCTAGGAGATGAATTAAGGCCCAATGCAAGAGGATGGATTGAGGGTAGATATACAAGGATATGGATTGAGGGGTCCTAAGAGGATGGATTAAGGGGAATTAATAGAGAGAATTAAGGGGATGGAAGAGGATGGATTAAGAGTAGATATACAAGGATATGGCTTAAGGGGTCCTAACAAGATGGGTTAAGGGGATGCAAGAGGATGTATTAAGGTTAGATATATGAGGATATGGCTTAAGGGGTCATAAGAGGATGGCTTAAGGGGTGTTGAGACTGACTTAAGGGGATGCAATTGGATGGATTAAGGGGTCCTAAGAAGATGGCTTAAGTGGAATTAATAGAGAAACTTAAGGGGATGCAAGTGAATGGATTAAGGGTAGATATATAAGGATACAGCTTAAGAGGTCCTAAGAGAATGGCATAAGGGGTGTTGAGAGAGTGACTTAAGGGGATGTAATAGGATGGATTAAGGGTAGATATACAAGGATATGGATTAAGGGGAATTAATAGAGAAACTTAAGGGGATGCAAGAGGATGGATTAATTATCCATAAGAGGATGGCTTAAGGGGAATTAAACAAAAACTTAAGGGGATGCATGAGGATGTATTAAGGGTAGATATATGAGGATATGGATTAAGGGGTCCTAAGAGGATCACTTAAGGGGTGTTGAGAGAGTGACTTAAGGGGATGGAAGTGGATGGATTAAGGGTAGATATATGAGGATATGGATTAAGGGTTTTTAAGAGGTTGGCTTAAGGGGAATTAATAGAGAGACTTAAGGGGATGCAAGTGGATGGATTAAGGGTAGGTATATGAGGATATGACTTAAGGGGTCCTAAGAGGATGGCTTAAGGGGTGTTGAGAGAGTGACTTAAGGGGATGCAAGAGGATGGATTAAGGGTAGATATACGAGATATGGATTAAGGGGTCCTAAGAGGATGGCTTAAGGGGAATTAATAGAGATACTTAAGGGGATGAAAGAGGATGGATTAATAGTACATAAGAGGATGGATTAATGGGTCCTAAGAGAATGGATTAAAGGGATATGAAATCAATTATAATTTTTTTATAAAATGACAATGAATTATTTAGTTTTATATTTATACTATTAATTAAATGTATCTAGAACTATATATAGTTACCTATCTCTAGATTCAAATTCCATTGTAATATATATGCATGCCCTCTCCTTTTGTAATGTATCTAGTTTTGGGGGACTTGAAAAGAAAAATGATATAAAACTTTAATTAGGAAATGACTAAAGAGAAATATATATATATATATAGAAATGTATATGTGATAAATTTTTAACTACATATCGACTATCAATTAAATATATATACAAGTTCTATATACTTACCAATATTTATTTACTCTATTGTACCATCTGCATCCTATCTTTTTTTTTAATGCATCTATGATTGTCTCATGATCATCCATTGAAAGTGTCCATAACACTTTATTAGCAGGTCTACCATGATATCTAACTAGTTTTTTATTGGTTTCCAAAATAGAATGTGAATAATGTATTATCTTCTTGTGTCTTTCATAATCCTCAAATTCAGGGAAGCCATTCTTTTTTTATCAAATATTTTTGAAGCTAGGTGCCAACAACAACC
Organism: Sequoia sempervirens; assembly: GCA_007258455.2. Taxonomy (NCBI): domain Eukaryota; kingdom Viridiplantae; phylum Streptophyta; class Pinopsida; order Cupressales; family Cupressaceae; genus Sequoia; species Sequoia sempervirens. The sequence continues at coordinate 42,156,240 of VDFB02018296.1, forward strand.
ACTAAACTAGTTGGATACTCAAAGTTATCATCATCCCCTCTAGGATGTACCAACTTATGTTTTATCTCAACACATCTAGCCAACCAATACTCTATCACCTCTTCATTGCCCTTAGGTGCAAGAGCAACATACACATGTCCTACAAAACTAAATAAAAAAATTCAATAAAGAGTGACTTACATTTAATTCACATATAAACATGCATACATATAAAATTCAATTCAATTTAATGTACCTTCTTGTACAAGATCTGAAACACAATCATAATCATCTAGTGTGGACACTTGATTATCTTCAGTTATTGTTCCACATTGAACATGTGTCGTTGTAGATGTTAAGGCTCTTTGTTGCCATTGTTCAACCCATTCTTTATTTTTGCATGCCTCCCAATCACTTGCAATACAAAATTGAAAAAAGCATGCAAGCTCCCTTGTCCATATTGTCCATGTGTTTACATTCGAACTCTTAGACAAATTCCATTGTGTAGGTCCATTAACTATTTCACAATCTTGTCAATAAAAAGTATCATTTTCTTCAACTAACCAAAAGAAGCAATGAATTATTGAGCTCTCACTTGTTCTTATAGATAATTTGGTACTGCAACAATCTACAAATGCACATTGTGTTCTCCTTTACCATGTCCAACTTTGAAAAAACTCTGGTTGTGCTAGATATTATTTTCCTTATGAACTCTACATAACCAATAAAACATTCTATCATTCTTGAATTGACCCATGCAATTATCCAACCATATGAGATGTTCTCTCATTTGAATTCCTCTCTCTTTTAAATTTTTGTAAAACATATCAAAATGATATTGAACAAACTCATATGAATGTAATTGATTATGGGTAAAAGCACAAAGTTGTGTCAAACTTTTAGCCAACTTATCAGTACAACTAAATTTAAGCATTTCTAACCAAAAAATCAATTTTGGTGAAACATGTGATCTAGTAAGATTCATTCTAGCTAAGTTAGATACTTCCACAACTTTTTCAACTAAAATTGTTGGCTAAAAATGTATGGAGCACCACTTTGCGTCCAATTTACCAAAGAAATAAAATTATTTGAAAAGCTTGAAGTTTCAATAACTCCTACTAATGTAAATAGCATTTAAAAAAAATATAAAATACCCTTTTGTAGATCTATAAGTGTAGTTTTCAAAAATATATTTATTTTAAATAGTTTAATTATTATTTATATTTTATATTTTATTTTTACTAAAAGTAGGTTATCAACATAAAATATTAGGTTCATTACCATGCCAAAGAAAAATAATAAAACTTATTAAAAAAAATTACAAAAAAAATATGATGAACTAGATAAAAGAATCTATTTCAAGATGGTATAATATTTTTTCCATTTTTGATAAATATTTAATATGAAAGTTGACGTCCCATGGAAACAACTATCTTTCAATTCACACACATTTTAATATTTATTTAAAAATATATATTTATCAAAATTGGAAAAAAATATATCCACGCACTAAAGTTTCAAGTTATAAATACACACAAAAAGATGAAAAAAAAACTACTATAAAACGTTTGACGTCTCATGCAACTTCATTTTTTCAGCATTTTATCAACAACTAAATTATAGTGTTAATTTATTAAAAACTAGTTTAAAATAATATTTAATTTAAAAAAAATACAAACATAAAATATACAAAAAAATACATATTTTACTAGTTTACCTCATTTCAAACTTTGGAACATATATGCCACTTTTTAGTTATTCAAGTTTAAAAGTAGGATCAATGTTGGACATTTCCTTTATAAAGTGTGACACAACTTTGTGCTTTTACCCTTATCACTTACATAAAAATGGTACTCTTTCAAAAAAATTATATTATCTTCTCTACTCTCATCTACATGTCTATAAACAATATGAACAAATATAGCTACTTGCACTGAATTATAATATTGTGATTGAATTTCTTCTTGTGGAGCAAGAGTATAATTTTTAGTAAAATCAACAATTGATGATATAGTTCCAATTGGGAATGCATTTTTACATAAACAAAATTGATTATCAAGCCAATTAGCTCACAGCATTTTCCAATTTTTCCATCTTTTAAAGAATACTCAACATTTTTATTTTATTTTTACATCCACTAATTGTTGTATGTGCCATAGAAAAATGGCCCCTTGTCATTTCCATGGCCTTTTAGGTCTTGTTTCATGGTGTTGGAACTATGTTTCTTTTATTTTATGTTGTAACATGGCTTGAACATGCTTATTTAGGTACTAAAACTCAAAGAATGATGTCTTGTGAAGGTGTTATGAAGTGTTGTAAGACATTCTATATTATTTTAGACTCTATTTAATTCAATTTACCTAAAACCCAACTTTTCATTCATCAACAAGTCCTATTTTGAAGTGTTGTAAAGTCTTGTAACAAGCTTCCATGCTCTTCTAGGCATGTTTTCACTATTTACATCCTTCTCATGCTTTATTTTGTCTCTTTATGCCCTCATATGACTTAAGTTTATTTTTGAATGTTATCTCGACAAAAAACATTAAACACAACATTTTTTCTGACATATGTTTTTAGGTCCTAGGTGGGACCCATTTGCCATGGGTGGCGAATGACTCCCCTTGGCCCCAAATTCAAAATATTTCAAATTTCCTTTCAAGATTTTATTCAAAATCACTTGATTTTGTCCTGTGATGAGGTATGAATGGATATTAAGGCACAAGAATTGTATAAATAATTTATTTTCACCTCATTTTACATCTCCTAATTCATGCAAGAAAACTCCTCATTCATTTCATCATCTTTTCAAGCACTTTAAAGCTGCCATTAACATTACTTCAAACTTGCATCATCAAGAGTTAGGTAAGTTGATAGCACTTGCATGTTATTATTTTATCTTTCTCTTTCATTACATTGTCTTTTCAAGGGTTTTATTACCAAAAGTGGGGTTTGACCAAGGCAAACCCCTATTCGCTAACCCTTAATCATTTTTCTCCTTTTTTCTTATTTGTTTGCAGCACTTTGTTTATGGATTTGATAGGTTATTAGGTGTTGAAGAGTGATTTTAAAGTCAACTAGGTGCTTCAAGTCAACTTAAGTCAAAATCAAGCTTTGAGAGAGTTTGTTGTCTATTTTTTGCATATTTGACTTCGGCAACCCGACAAGCAAACATTCTCAGATCTGTTGTTGTAGAGTTGTGTCCTACTTTTTTAGGAATTTGGGGGAGGATTGATTCACCACTTGTGGTGAATGAGTCCCACCTTAGGACTAGAAACTTGAGTTTTGTCAGATTTAAGATCCTGACAGATAGAAACTAGCTCCCAACATGTTTTCACTAGTACATGGATTGATTCGCCACCCTTGACGAATAAGTCTTACTATGAAAAATTAGTAAAATTCATCAGCATCTAGAACTCTCCAGAATCATCAAAATTTTCCCAGGTGCACTTTGTTTCATCACATCGCTTTCTATTTTGCATATTTCTTCATTTATATAGTTATTTGCATTTCATAATGTGTTTTCAAACAAGTCATAAATCTTAGCTTTGCATTCATTTTCAGTCACCTAGATTAGTCAATTGCATTTAGTTAACTTTGTTTACATCACACACATCCTAATTTGAGTGATACATAAGAATTTTTGGCCCTATCTCTCTCCTTTTAGGTGAAAAACCCTAGAAGTGCAAGAGCAGTCCATAGGGTTCCAAAAATCTATGTTTCATTTTCTTGAACTTGACTTTTAAACACTTTGAATTTCTAATTGTATTCACATATTGCATCTTAATTTCCATTTTCGTTAGCATTCAATTAGGATTTTTTTTTTATTGCATTCTAGGACTTTTCTTTTTGCATTAGTGAAAACTTCATCTAGATTTCATTTTTGCATTACATCCAATTGAAAAAAGTCAAATTCTGCATTCTGCATCTAAAAATCACATCCTGTAGAGCATTTAAATCATCTTAAAATTTCTAAAAAGCATTAAAAAACTTCATATTGGGACTCATTCGCCACCCAAGGTGAATCAGTCCCTCTGCACTTGTTAAACAACATTTTATCATTTTTTCTACCATCTATCTGTATTTATGTTTTCTATCATTAGATCTCTATTACAATTATCATATTTTTTGTTATTTTAATTTTAGAGTTCTTAGATTAGCTTACATTGGCCTTCACCCTTCCTTTGTGGTACTTGCATGAGTGTTTGGTGCCTTGTTGATAATATCTTATTGAGACGAAGTTCTAGATTCATGCCATCCCACAATAGCACTTTCATTGTGGACCTTGGGATCTCACGAGCTCCTACTCCTAGTATTGAAAATGGTGCATTAGGCCTTAGAAATACCACTTCTATACCTTCACCTTTCCATCCAATGAATGTTGACAACCAAACCAATTCCCTCTCGCAAGAAAAGGTCATTAATATTCATGAGGACTTTTCACATTTACAACAAGATTTGTCACTCAAAAACATTTCCACAACTTCCATACCTGCAATTGAGAATCTTCATCATTTTATTGAAAGTGATGATGACTTGCAAGTGATGAAGAAAATTGTTGAGATTTACAATAAACATGCCTCTTCAAACATCAAATCTGCAACCATTCCTATAAGTCAAGGAGCTCCTCAAGTTCCTCCCCATTCAACCAATGACTCCATCACAACTTATATGAATCCACAAGTCCATAAAACTATGCATCAGGATGCTTCTTTCTTGATTTCCACTAGCATTCCTACTTCCTTTGTGGCATCCCAAGTCCCTTCTACCACCTTCAAACCTCTTAGCATTCATTTCACTTCCCCCAACATCACTTACACTCCCTCACCATTTTCCCTTCCACCTCAACCCACATACCCTAATCCTCTTCTTACATAGCTTCTCACTACTGTTTCATGTATGCAACATCAACTTTCCAATATCAGTCAAGGTCAATTTGCTCCAACCACCTCTCATATCTGTAGAAATTCCTTATCCTTAGAAATATTGTGTTCCCCAATGCCACAAGGGATAGAAATTCCTTGGTTTGAGAAATATAGAGGAAAAGAAGATCCTATCAACTATATTAATGCTTATACATCTTTTTGTAGTGAATTTTTCCTTGAAAATAAACTTTTAGCAAAACATTTTGCATGAACCTTTAAAGAAACTGCCTTAGAATAGTTTTCCAACTTGCCCAATCATTCCATCCCCTCATTTAATGAATTGGTGGATGCTTTCATTAGTAAAATTCAAGTTCACATGACACCTAAAAAGATAATGGCTGACCTTATGAGATGTAGACAAAATACAGATGAAAAAGTGACAAATTTCATCTCACGTTACCAATCCTTATATGCTCAAATAGATGTCAAAATTCCTGATGCACATCTGTAGAAGATGTTTATCAAAAATTTGCAGACCAACCTTCAGGATAAACTCACTGTGATGAAATTCCCTTCATTCCTATATTTATGTACAACCTTATGTGACTACCAAAATTTAGTTTCAAGTCATGATTCAAAATCCACTTCTAACCGAGTTGACAAACCTAAACACACCAGTCAAAACCAAAACAACACAAAAAAATTATGCAAACCTAATAGAGGATTTTTACAATTTAATCCACCTCCTCAACCTCAGTTATAACCAACCCAATTTGTTTTCAATCAAGTAACCACTGTTAGGATAGTCGTCCATTATCATTATGGAGATCTAAATAGACATTTCACTCCTTTACCTAATACCCTCCATTACACAATGAACCAATTAATCCAAAAATGTGTGCTCACTTTACCACCCATTTGACCACTTGATCCAAACCAGCCATTACCACCCACATTCAAACCTAATGCTTATTGTCACTTTCATCATCAAAATGGCCACAACACTAAACATTGTAAGCGTCTTAAACATTTAGTTCAAGACCTTATTCATTTGAATGAATTGCCCATTGCAAGTGTTAATGATCAAGGCAATAAGTCCATTGCACCTCCTAACCAGAATTTACAAATCTTCATCAATCCTATGTTGAAACATACTACCTCATTTGTCAAGGCTAGTGAACCTTCCAAGCCTAATGTAATGACTGTTGATACCAATAATGAACAACATAATACAACACCTATTGTTACCCAAGCTAGTCCTATGGAAAATCTTGTGGATATGATAGGGGTATGTGAGGGATCATCATGGAAAAAAAAAGGCCCTTAAGTGGCAAAAAAAAAAATAGAGTTAGGCAATTTAATGTAAAAATTTCAATAAGTTATCTATATTATTTTAAAAATATGCAAGAATAGAATATGTAGAAAATTGAATATAGTTTCTAAACTACTAGGTTTGTTTAAAAAATTTCTATTTGGTGAATATTTGAAATTTCAATGTAGTAGTACTTAAATTTCAGGGAAAAAATAAGTAGGTGTTAGTCTGACCACCCTAACCACAATAAAATGATAATATTTTTTTATAATATTTTAGATGTAAGTAGAGGACTCATGTCCCGATATGATGCATATTTTTTTGTAATTTTTTTCCATGAAAATAATTAATTATGAATTTTTTATTACAACTTTTAAAAAATATAAAAAATCATATGTCTAACCACCTTAACTTGGTCAAAACTTCATGAAATTCATTTTTTCTTTTTTTAATCCTATAGTATGCAAAGCATATAATGTGACACATGTTTTGGATTCAAAAAATGTGATACTATTTGAAAGCTATAGATGTTTTTCAATCAGTCTATCAATCAGGACTATAGTCGTAATTTGAATAGAAAATGAATAATAAGTACTTATTAAATTCAAAGTAAAGCATAATTTATATTTGTGAAAAGTTGAGAATATCCTTTAAAAACCCTTTTCGTTTCATCAATTTTGGGTAAAACAAAAGTCATCAGCCACATACCCATCATATTGCCACTTATTGGCCCATCATGATCCTGCACATACCCATAGATGTTATCCCTTGTAAGGGCCAAACCACAAAATCACTTGGTATTAATTTTTCTCCTAAAGACATACTTCATGATCCCACAATAGTGGTTTACAATTTTTGGCCAAACTGGACACTAAAATATTTTTTTTAACTAAATGTTCACTTTTGGGAACCTATAGCGGCTAAACTATGAGGAATTTGAAGATGATGTAAACTAGAGTTTTGTGAAATTTTGTCTATAGATTATAAATATATTTTTTTCAAAAATTTGGAATCAGATTGCATCTTTTTCCATCTCCCTTGAAAAACTAGTTTTTTCAAAAACAACATTTTAAAAAAGTGACCATTGTATAATGCATAATTTTTTCCATGAAGGATAAAATTATAATTATTTCAAATTTAAATTTTTAATTGTGATATATAATGCTTCCACTTGGTTAGATAGTTTTTTATTGAATATTTTTTCTTTAATCAAGTTTTGAAATCAAACCAATTACAATTCAGACAGAGTGCGACTGTATAACGCATAACCTTTTTTGTATGTATTGAAATTCATTTTTTATTGTTTTGTTGGATCAAAGACTTCAATATATGGTGCACTCATATTTTTCAATTTTTATTTTTTATAATCTTCTAATTTTCCATATGTGCAGAACAAAGAGCTTGATTTTCAATGAAAAACCTACATTCACAAAAAATAAAAAATAAATATAATAATAGAATTAAATTTATTTAAAATTATAATTTTTGGGAAGCTTATAATAAGGAATAAATACTTACAAAAAATAAATGTTAAATGAATTCATTTGATCCCCCAAAAGGTAAATCAAAAGTGGTTTTTTATCAACATTTTGATAGGTGCAAAGGAGACTCAGTTATAGGTATGGTTTAAAACTAGCATGGTTCTATCCAAAGGGGTTTGATCTAAGGTAGTTTGATCAAACCCTCTTCAATTGGAATGATTTTAATGGAAATTTTTAAGGATTAAATCATTATATTTTCTAAAAATATGTGATTTTAGCATAAATCAAAATCTCCCAAAAATTGTAAACCAGCTTTGTGGGATCACTACTCCAAAAGTTTCCTAATGGTCCTCTCTACATAGCTTGTTGAATCTATGATAAACCCACTAATGGAATATTAATAGAACTTTCTTGTGGTGTGAACACGATCACAAAAGATTTTTTGGTATTAAACAAATTATATCAAGATGATTACAATAAACCCACTGCATGGATTAAAACACATAATGGTTTTGCATGTCCTACGATTGGATCAATTATGCTACCCTTAAAAATAGGACCTAAAACTTTGGAAGCAACATTTTCAATTATTCCACAATCTAACCAATTTCATTTGCGTCTAGGCCTCCCTTCGCTTTGCTTAATGAAAGCAATTCCATCAATTGTTCAGAAGTGCTTGAAGTTTCCACATGACGAGATAGTCACCATACACCATAGTGGCTTTAATAATTTATCTTTGAAAGGTAATTTCTCATTAAAAGACTTCTCGCCTGAACCCATAGAACTAATCACACCTAGCAAGGACTTCTTTTTTATAGCCTATGAAAACTTTAAAGCCAAAAAGATAGCCGAATTTTTCCTTCGAAAGTTATCCCTGACCCCCTCTACACCTCCTATCATAGATGACACCATGCTACAACCTGAGTCTGACATTGAGCAAACCATACAACCTCCTAAGCAATCACCCCTCGAGATTTCCCTTCCATCGTTTAAATGACCATGAGAATATGAAACAATCCCTGCTCAGCCTCCTCACCTTAAATAATTTTACAAGGAAAAAGAGAAAGTGGTTGATCCCTCTTCTTCATCTTCTTTTTTTCTTCCATCTTCAGAAGTAGAAGAACCTATAATGACTCAATCCGCTCTTACACCTCAACAACTTCAAAATAGAATTAAACAGAACCGTGGTGCTAAGGAACGAACACATCTCAGTCGTCTCCTCACTCGTCAATCTCACATAGAAGAAAATAACGGCAATCAACCTTTAACTTTTATAGAAGTAATAGATGACCAACCTCCTTCTCCTGACTCACCACAAGATAATGCAATACAACAATTGTAGAAAATTGAACCAATCCAAAAACCTCAACTTTTGATACATCCACTTTGGAAATCACCCTTCATCCTCCTATAGTCATTGATCTTGATAATGATGGTGATGGTGATGATGATGGAAAATTTTCCAAAATCGATGAAGAAGCACACAATTATTTAAATTCTTTGTTTTTATCCACAATGAGCTTAAATGATACATCATCTTCACTAAGTGAAGAACCTAGTGCAACTCCTACTTCAGATCTTGCAATTATTCCTTTGGACAATCAACCACTCTCATAGTACACTGAACATGATTGGGAGGTGGATGATCTGTTAGATGGTTGAATTGCATTTTCCTAACTAGCCTTTTCACTTTTCTATTTTTTTTCTTTCCATTTGTGTATTATGTCCCCCTATATCATGTGTTTTATGTTCTCTCTCTTTGTACACTTCTTCTATTTGTACCTCTATTCTTCTATTCGTCATGCATTATATTTTTCATTTTTGTTTTTTTTTTTTCCTTTTGGGGATGATGCAAAGCATAGAGATTCCCTATATCTCTTCCATGTTGACCCAAAAGATCCTTTTCTTTTTCTCTTTTTGTTTGGTGTTCTCCTTTTGGGGATGACACAAAGTGTAGAGATGCCCTATGTCTCTTCCATGTTGACCCAAAAGATCCTTGTTTTTTTCAATTTTTTTTTTGTGTTTTCCTTTTGGGGATGATGCAAAGTGTTGAAACTGATATATCTCCTTCATGTTGACCCAAAATATTTTCACTTTTCTTTCACCTTTTCATTTTCTTATTGCTTGTGTTTTCCTTTTGGGGACAATGCAAAGCATCAAGACCACAATGTCTCTTCCATGTTGACCCAAAACGACTTTCATTTTCCTCTTTTTTCACTCTCTTTGTGTTATTCTTCTAGTTCTATGTGCTTTGGGGAATGATGATAGTTCCACACTCTTTCATATAAAAACATCGTATCAATGAACATACTAACCCAAAATCCATAGATACCTTATGTGTTTGGTGTGTTTTTTTCTAGGAGGAAACTCCCTTTCTTTGCTTTTCATTTTTCTTGACATGATGTAGCCTAACTTTGAAACATATGACTTGGCATAGGGCTTTCCAAGTTGGCTCTCATGTCTTGTTTTCTTGTTACTTTTTTCTCTTTCCTTTGCTACTTTAAAGTAATTGAATGATGTGTAGTAATTCCTTTAAAGTAGGGTGCATACATTACCATTATTTCATTTGCATTCTTGGTTCCTAGCGTAGCCTTGTCATTTGCGTAATTTGTTTGTCACTTTTTGGATGACATTGGGTATGGTGTCCTTCAAAGTTTGATCTATCTTAGCATATTACATCCCTCTTGGTGGCCTGTTGTGACGCACTACATCCCCTAAGTTGTGAATATACTATTATTTGATTGGTCATCTCTTGGAGACATTAGAAAAAATGTTTCCCAAGTGATTGACCTTGCATAAATTGAACAAGACCCCTTTGAACATCTTTTCACATCTTACATTTTATGTTTTACATTTTTGCATTTTTTCATTCCTTTTTGCCACCTTGTATAACACAACATGCATGAATGTGGTACATTTTTGTATTTTTGTTCATAAACATTCCTTTTTCTTTGTGGTTCCTTCTTAAAGTTATCAAACAGGTATAACTTTGGCATAGTTGAGTGGGAAGCCCGCCTAGAGGCATGACTTTTCCCCATAGCCACCTTTGTGTTTTGTGAATGCGTACCAACTAGCATATGTATCTTACTTTTTGGGATTTCTCACCCTGTGAACAACTAGTTTCATAGCGCTAGATCGAGTATATAGTTGGGCTTTCTCACCCCATACACAACTAGTTATGTGGCCCCAAAGTGAGTACATAGTCTCTTTTTCAAACAATCAACCTAGATCTCTTTTCACAACTAGTTGGATTGATGATCGAAGCTCCATCCAATTCATCTCAACACTTGTGTGTTCCTTTGTTCTTATGTCTAGTTTTCCATGGGATCTTCATCCTAGGGGCTTGATCATCCCTCTTGATCGTTGTCATTCCATCTTGCTAACATATGTGCATTTCAACCCTCCCCTCGATGTTCATGGCTACTTTAGTATGAGTTTGAAGCAAGTTCATCCTCTCACTAAAGTGGGGGCTAAATGTGTTGTAGAAAAATGGTCCCTTGTCATTTTCATGGCCTTTGAGGTCTTGTTTCATGGTGTTGGAACTATGTTGCTTTGATTTTATGTTGTAAGATGGCTTGAACATGCTTATTTAGGTACTAAAACTCAAAGAACGATGTCTTATGAAGGTGTTGTGAATTGTTGTAAGACATTTTTGCATTCTTGTAGACTCTAGTTAATACAATTTACATAAAAGTCACCTTTTCACACATCAACAATTCCTATTTTGAAATGTTGTAATGTCTTGTAACAAGCTTTCATACTCTTCTAGGCATATTTACACCCTTCTCATGCTTTATTTTGTCTCCTTGTGTCCTCATATGATTTAATTAAGTGTATTTTTTAATGTTATCCTAACAAACAACATTAAACACAACATTTTTCCAAACACATGTTTTTAGGTCCTAGGTGGGACCCATTCACCATGGGTGGCAAATGAATCCCCCTTGGCCCCAAATTCAAAATATTTCAAATTTCCTTTCGTGATTTTATTCAAAATCACTTGATGTTGACCTGTGCTGAGGTATGAATAGATACTAAGGCACAATAATTGTATGAATAAGTGATTTTCACCTCATTTTACATCTCCTAAGTCATTCAAGCAAACTCCTCATTCATTTAAAGCATTCAAGCATTTTACATCATCTTTTTAGGCACTTTTGAAGAACTTTGAAGTTTTCATTGGCATTACTTTAGACTTGCATCATCAAGAGTTAGGTAATTTGATAGCACTTCCATGTTATTACTTTATCTTTCTCTTTCATTACATTTTCTTTTCAAGGGTTTAATTACCAAAAGTGGGGTTTGACCAAGGCAAACCCCTATTCACTAACCCTTAATCATTTTTCCCCTTTTTGCTTGTTTGTTTGCATCCTTTTGCTTATAGATTTGATAGGTTATTAGGTGTTGAAGAGTGATTTTCAATTCAACTAGGTGCTTCAAGTCAACTTAAGTCAAAGTAAAGCTTGGAGAGAGTTATTTGTTCATTTTCTACATATTTGAATTCGGTAACCTGACAAGAAAAGATTCTTAGATTTGGTGTTGTAGGGTTGTCTCCTAGTTTTTCAAGAATTTTGGGGAGGACTGATTCACCACCTATGGTGAATGAGTCCCACCTTAGGACTAGAAACTTGAGTTTTGTGAGATATCAGATCCCGACAGAAAGAAACTAGCTCTTGACAGTTTTTCACCAATAGGTGGATTGATTCACCACCCTTAGCGAATGAGTCCCATTGTGAAAAAATGATAAAATTCATCAGCATCCAGAACACTCCAGAATCATCACACTTTGCTCAGGTGCACTTTGTCTCATCCCTTCTGTCTTTTTTTTTTAAATATTTCTTCATTTACATAGTTATTTACATTTCACACTATGTTTTCAAAAAAGTCATAAATCTTAGCTTTGCATTCATTTTTAGTTTCCTAGATATTCAATTGCATTTAGTTAACTTCATTTACATCACACACATCCTAATTTGAGTGATACATAAGAATTTTGTCCCTATCTCTCTCCTTTTAGGTGGAAAACCCTAGAAGTGCAAGAGTAGTCCATAGGCTCCCAAAAATCTATGTTTCATTGTCCAAATTCATCTAAACTACTTTCATCCATACATTCTCCTAACAATGAAAATTTACCACATCTATCGCATTCTCTAGAAATGCATGCTTTTGAATAAAATAATTTTCCATTAGAGGGTTCACAAAACAAACTTGCTATAAAATCTTTGATTGTTTTAGGTGGCATATTAATACCATAAATGTCCTGTATAATTTGGTTAGCATAAAAATTACATTATATATATCAAAAAATATCATAATAATAATGAAATTGTACATGAGTCTTACAACAACAAGAGATTCATTGTTTATTAATTCTAACATACCAAGGTTTACACTTTTCCAATGATCTTTGAATTATGCTAATATTAAATGGTAAGATTGAATCATCTAATTTTTTTTTTATATAATTCAATTTGAGTTGTATCTAAGAGATGCTATTAATGAGGTTCATGGATTTTGGTACTCACCGTTAATTTTAATACATCTCTAATGTTAGGTGATACTATTGTATTATCATTCCAATATTTTTCTATTAAATATTTCACTTCTTTAGTGAATTTCATGTCTAATCTTGGGAGTCTACCACTAAAACTCCAACATTGATTAATCAGGTCCTTTTCAATACTTTCTCTTCTTTTAGAAGCTTTTATCAAAGTTTTAGGATTTACTAATCTTATTTAACATTCTTTTTATTTGAAGTTGATTTATTAACTAGAGTAGTTGTTATTGCACAATGAGCTGCATTCTTATCTTTAGATTGAATTTTCCTACCTATTAAATCAATAACATTAGCAACACTAGATATGACTTGTTCTACTGAATCATCTTTCTTTTTTGGTTTTACAAAAATGCCTAATTTTTTCATCACTTTTTCTCATTTTCAACATTTTCATCAGCTGTACCATGAGTTGACATTGTAATCCTAATTTCATTCAATAAAAAAGAATTCTATATATTTTATTTCCATAAGTTCTCATTTTCCTCCAACAAACTTTACCAAGAAGGTTATCTAGCACATCTATTTCAATTATAAAAAAATATTTTCATATTCATCCATACAAGGGGTTTCATTTTCATTCACACAAGGGATTTCATTTTCATTTTCAAACATAAAAAGGATTTCATTCTCATTTTCATCAATATGAGGGATTTCATTATCATTTGTAAATTCTTATCAAATATTTCATCACTTTTTTGTTTTTTTCATTATTTCAACCCTAGAATTATTGATATCATCAATGGTGTATCCAACTTCCTGTAAATAACTAAGATCAATATTATCAAGACTTGGGTTTGAAGACATACCTAGATAAATTGTCTAAATAGGTGCATTTTTCATATCATTGGGAGGTGGATTTGAAGACATACCTGAAGTTGTTTTCATAGGTGATATTTCCATATCATTCAAAGTTGAAGTTGATGGCATAGTTGGGTTTGTCTACATAAATTCATTTTCTTCCATATTCACCATCTCCACGTTTGTATCATCTACATTCATCTCATCATTCATGGTTTCCTCTTCAATATTTATGGAACTAGATGCTTCCAAATTTTTCATTTAATGAATCCTTTCTCTTCTATCCCTTTGTCTTTGTGCCTCCATTTCTTTATTTTCTTGAATTTCTTCGGGTGTCATTAACTTTCTACATAATTTTTTCCCCTTTACTTTGATCCCATGGTTACCAAGCCCTCTTTGATAACAAAACAAATGATTCTTAAACTATTTTCAAATTTCCTTTTCCTTCAAATATTCAAATAAAACTAGATGTAGTATGAAGATCCTTTCTTCTATAAACTTTGAAGTACAAAAACATCATGAATACATCCAAAAGTTCTCTTTTTCCAAATCTTCTTGTACTTGTTTCCACTTTAGAAACTTCAACCTGCACTTGTATCTTCTAATAGTTTGAATAGAATATGCCTTGTTAAGAGATTGCACAAGACAACATTGCAATAAAAATTATAGAAAATGTTGCTTTTGGACCATACTGCAGAAAAGGAATGTTGCAGAAAAAATGTGCTCTATCAGTATTTTCCAAATTGGGAAAAAATGGCTAAATAAGAAACATGTATGTGTTCTATTTTAGGAATGTGTGCATGTTATATAACACATACTTGTTCCCTTTACCCAACAGGTAAATAGATAATGTGTATGAGTTATATAATGTGTATGTGTTCTATTTAAATAACATGTACACATTTTAATAATGTGTATGCCTTATTAAAAATTTGAATCTCCAACCCACATCCAGCCTTGGTTTTAGGCTCGGGGAAGGCTTGGAAACCTGACCCTTAGCCTTTAACCTGCAACTAAAAAACTAAGGCAGATTGAAGAAGAATGTCCAACTTTGGCAATATGGCTTATGGACATTTTTTCTGAATCAATCTATAAAATTAAAACCCATTAGAGAACATAATCTCTAGTTTCCAAATATATAATTCTTATTAATATTGAATTATATATGTTATTTTTAATTAATTTCTTAGCAAACTAGTCCTTAAACTTGAAATATCAGGCTTTTTTGTTTTTTAATAATTGTTTTTTGGTTAAGTTTCTTGTAAAAAAAATTATATAGAATAAATCTTTAGATAATTATCTACAAAATTTTAAAAAAAAAAAGATTCAAAAAATGTTTATCTTAGGTCCAATTATTTTTTCTGTACACATTGATTTTTAAAAACAACAATTAAGGCCAATAAAAATTCAATAAAAAAAATTCAAAAGAAATTACAAAAAATTATCCTCATCAATCTTGATGTTGTTAGCTCTCTTTCCCCAAAAAGAATTAGCAAAATACTTTTATTTGGGTCAAAAAGTGGTGTTAGTACACGTGTATGGTATGGTAAATAGAAAATGACTTTTAAAAAGAAATTTTTAAACATCCCTATCAAAATTTAATTTCTATCATCTGGGTATTTGAATACATTACATATTTGGAAACTAGATTCAAAATTCTAAATTTCATATTATTGAATTGTTTTAAGATTCATTGTGTAAGTGCCTCAAATTTTTATTCTAAGTGTGACAAATTCTGAAAAATAGAAAAAAACACTTCCACTTTTTGAGCTTTTGTGGACCCAACTTCTTGCATGAGCCCTTGTTATAACTATAATAACTTTGGTCACATAGCTAAAAACTATAGAACAAAGTTTACAAACCCAAGTTTCAAGAATGAGAAAAATAAATTTTTATCTCCTAAGACAAACAAAGAATCAGAAAGTAAGGAGGAGATGGTAGTAAAGAGAAAAGGAAACCAAGAAAGTGTGAAAGGAAACAAGAGAAAGCTTTGCAAAATTAATGATTTCACAGACAACCTTGCATACAGAAAAGAAAAATCTATGGGTAATAGATAGTGGTTGTTGCAAACACATGAGTGGAGATAAGAGGAAGTTCATCAAACTTAACCAATGTAATGGAGGTTATGTGAGTTTGAGTGATAACATTGCAGTCAAAACATGTGGTAAAGGCATCCTAAGTCTAGATGGAAAAAACCCCACAAAAGATGTCTTATATGTTGAGTCATTAAAGCACGATTTGTTAAGCATAATCCAAATGTGTGGTAATGGTTATAAAGTCACATTTGATTCAAAAGGGTGCAAAATCAAAAAGAATGGAAAGATATTTGCACATGGATTAAGAAATGACTACAACCTCTACAACCTTACTAAAGTAAAAGGTCAAAGTTGTCTGATAGGATAGGTTGATGAAAGTTGGTTGTGGCATAGAAGATTAGGCCATATAAATTTTGAAAATTTGGTAAAAGTGAGTTCAAGAGGTCCGGTTAGACACATGCCTAAAGTATCTAAGCCTACAAACATCATATGTAGAGAGTGTCAATAGGGATTTAAGAAAACAAAGTCTAATTTTCCAACTAAAGAATACTCAACCACAAAGCCTTTATAGTTAGTTCATGATGAATAGGGGAAAAAAATACCTAAAGAGATATCACTCTTTTTCTACTCAATCATTCACTAATATCTTAGGGATCCCAATTAGATTGACTAACAGCCTCACAAGGTGAGTCAATTCACAATTAGGAAGGACCTAGGAGGGGGTTCTTTGAGTTCTAAGGGGTTCACCACCAAGAAAATGCCCAGAAAAGAAAAATGTTGGAAAACACACTATGATATGAAAAATTACCTAGAATAAGCTAAATGAGAGATGCAAATGATGAAATTAAGCTACACCAAGCTAGGGTATGTGTACCTGAGAAGTCTAGAGATGTAACAAGGACTCTAGAAATGCAAATAAGCTATCAAAAAGTGTTATGGAGAACTAAGACGCCCAAGATGGTGTATTAGTCCTATTGTTGTTTTTTGGGATAGACGCGGAGTCTTTGGATGCTAAAACAGAATTCCAAAGAATCTATGAAAAATACCCTATGAAGGACTAAGACATCCAAAGTGGAATATTAGTTGGGAATTATAAGTTTTTAAACTTTATAAATAGGATCCTTAGCTCCATGATCTGCACTTGCTTCTCTCTAGATCTGAGGTCCTAAAACTTCCAAATCTAACTGGTAGGTGAATTTTCATGAAGATGATAACTTTGGCAATGCAAAATTTTACAACATTTTAATCTTGCACTCCAAATGATCTTCAAGTATTCAACCTAGATCTGTAAATACAAACACACAAGAGAGGAAAAACTTGTTGATTGTTAGTGAATGGAGGTTTTCCTTGGTCAAACCCATTGTAGGTAATTAATCCAAATGATGAAAAGAAGCATGAAGCATGAAATATGTAAATTATATCATGTTGTATGTTGTCTTGTAAAGAAAATTTGCAATCTACTATGTAGTGGCCATGAATAATGTACATCTTGGATCCTTGGATATGGTTGCAAATAGATCTTCAATGCTACATCCACAATCTTAGCTTGGAAACATGAATGGATGCACTACTTGCCCTTGACATGATGCTTGAATCTTGATAATGGCTTCAAATGCATAAAATTTCCTTAGGAACGAATACTTGAATGTTTTTTATCTTCTTATTATGAAAAATGAGTGGAGGAACCTTGTATTTATACTTATTCATGCTTAATATCCCAAAATTACATCACAACAAGCCAACATATGAAATCATTAAATAAAGGAGGATAAATCCCACCCAAAATTGAAATTGAATCCCAAAAATAAACCAAGGAGGACTAAGACACCCTAGGTGGCATCTTAGTCACAAGGCTCAATTCTTAGGGAACATACTCCAAAAAGGGACCTTTTTAGGTGTTTTCAATATCAAGGTTCTAAGATCCATGGAGGAAAAAGATGCCCTAGGTGGTGTTTTAGTCCCACTCCAAAAATTAGGGACACACAACTAGAAACATTAAATGATCACTTATCTTTTGAGGATTGGCAATATTTTCCATAAAAATGTATAGTTATTAGGCTTATGGATGCAAAATTGGGCCAATTAAGCCATAAAGAAGCATAAATAAAGCAAGGTGGGCCTAAACAAGTGTTAAAATGCAAGGGTATGGATTTTGCTACACTACATTTAGCCCCCACTTTAGTGAGAGGATAAACTTGCTTCAAACTCACACTAAATTATCCAACCACATAGTCAAGAGGGGTTCTTGTGTACAAATTATAGTAAGATAGGATGACAATGATCAAGAGGGATGATCAATCCCCCAGGGTCGAGATCCTAGGACAAACAAACATAAGCACAAAGGAACATGCATGCGGATGATTTATGAAGCCATAAATAGATTACAAACATACACCATCAAAGATAGGAAAAAGGAAAAAGAAAAAGGAAAAACTACAATGGATCAAGCTTCAATTTGCTATCCAACACGGTGAATCGTGTCTAGGTTGTTTGTCCAAAAAGTTTACAAGTGGAATGCACTGTCTACTATGCAAACAAAACACATGCTCACAAGGGAAAGTGGTAGCTAGGTTTCCACTAGGTGAGCCCCAACCGACCATATCAAATCCATACCTCCATGAATTTAATAAGGTACAAAAATGCATGCTCACACAAGCTAGTGAAACTAGGTGCTCACTAGGTGAGCCCTAGGGTACCATTTCAAAGCCATACCTCCATGAATTTAATAAGGTACAAAAAAATGCAACGAGAGAGAGGGACATTCAAAGGGATTGTGCTTAGTTTGTGCAAGGTCTATTCTTAGGGAACATTGTGCTTAATGTATCCAAGAGAGGAAAAATGAAAGGAAATATCATGCTCTTAGAGAAAATCAAACCCAATGACACCATCAAGAAGAAGATGCATCATAGGAAGTAAGAAAATTGCACAATGAAACATGAATGTCAATGTATGCCCCCACTTTAAAGTGATTGCTAACAACATTTCTATGATAAATTGCTTTAAAGTAGAAGAAGACATGAGAGATTACCTAGAAAGCCCTATGCCAAGTCCTATGTTTCTGATAAGCTATGTCATGAAAAGGGAATGCTCACAAAATAAATTTTGTCACATGTGAGGAAACTTAAGGCATGTCATCCACATCCCAAGCTTTCTCTTGCATATACATGAAAGGTGATCAACTAGCCAAAAGAGACAACGACAGGTGGCATACGAGGACAATGCTACCTAACCCCTTGGCCCCACTGAGTTCGGGACAAAGGTGAGCCAAAATGATTGATGAGAAACATGCTAGAGTGAAAATCAATATCAATTAGAGGAATTAGGTGCCCCCACATAAGGAAGAACACCAAACTCCTTAAGATGTTGAGTTTTTCTACTCAAATCCTTACATTCATTAGTAGCATGACCATGTACTCTATGATATGCACAAAATGAAGTCCTATAATAAAATATTTCATGTTCTTGGAGGAAGAGAGATTAGACGATCTTGGAGGAGTCTCGTCAAGATACTCTCTTGGTCAAAAGTTGAGGATGTTGCTTTATTTTGCAACAAAGATATCTATTGCTTAGCACAAGGTGTCATACCTACACAAGACACTTTAGATTGTGAGATCTTGTTCTCTCCTTTAGTAGAGAGTGTAAAAGCTATCAAATTTGAATCATAAGTGTTTTGTGTGATGACATTAATGTTAAGTGAGGAATTTTTTGTTTCTTTCAAAGGATAACAATCAAAATCACTAGTGCCTATCAGTTCAGGATGCACCACTGTTAAAGTTGGCTTAGAAGGATGTTTTGTGATAGTGTTGATATTAAGTGAAGGCTTGTTTATGTCTTTTGAGGGACAATAACCAAGACCTCTATTCTTTTCTTGCATGTGCAGCTCTATAGGGACATGTATACCTTGTTCTCTAGCACCACATCCTCTTACACTATATCCAAGTTATTTCATAAGCTCATAACCTTTTCCATAAATCTTTTTCATTTCTTTAGGGTTTGGTGGTTGTTGATAGTCAGTTTCTTTGAAGTTTGTTGTGTAATTTGTTATCGTTTCTTTTGAAGTGGTGTAGGTGGATGCTTTTGAAGGGTCTTTTAAATTTTGTGTTGACATGTTACATTTGTTTCTTTTCCCTTGTCTAAATATTTGTTTATGATCTTGTATTCCCCCATGAATGTATGCTTGAAATCTAAGGAACCTCAATCATCTTCTAATAGCTTTGTGACTTCTTCAACGTGTTTTACTTTATCTTTCTGTTGCATGGGTTCCACTTGTGTAATTGGTGTTAATGTTTTCACGGGATTCTCTTTATTTTTTTCAAGTTGTAAGACACTAGAAGGCTCATTATCAACATCCAATGTGTACACTTTGTTGTTGTAGGTGCATTTTGTTTTACGATAAATAGTGCAAGGCACCCCACTCATTGCATGAATCCATGGTCTGCCTAAAACAAGATTATATGAAAGAGCATGAGGTATAACATGGATTGGTGTTTCTAATGTGGATTTTCTAGCTATAATAGACAAAGTGATTACACCAAGTGATTTCTTTCCCACTATATCAAATCCCTTAATAGATAAAGAGTCAGGTTGAATTTTTGATTTATCAACACCAAGTTTATCCAAAAAGCTTACACTACACACATTTAAGGCTGATCCATTTTCAACAAGGTTTTTTCTTATCCCTACCATCTTGTATTGAACTACTATCATGAAAGAATAAGATTTTTTTTGCACTTCCAAAGGGGAGTTCACTTTGGTGGAAAACATTTTCAGTTTTTGTTCCTTAAATCATGTTTTCTATTTCATTTGGTTGTGCATTAGAAGGGATAGGAACTTGTTGTAAGGAACTTTGAATCATGTTATGGTAGTGTGGGGAGGTGTGGATAAGGTCCCATAAAGATATCTTAGCAAGAGTATTCTTAAGTTGTTTGACAAGATCATACTCCTTTCCATTTTGTGAAGGAAACCAAGGGGAACCTAGTAAGATAGGATTAGGAAATGGGAGAGATGTTGAAGGTGTTTCTCTTGGGTGGATATTGTTCCTAGTGTTGTATGTATGAGCAACGGTATTGTAACTTGATTTCTGCGAAACATTGTTTTGAGGTGGTTCGAGGATAAGGACAGGTTTTTTTTGAACTTGTGATTTGTGAGAGGATGGATAAATGATAAGTTCAGGCTCGAGAGAGTACTTCAAGGGGAATCTAGTGTGTATAACCTTAGAAGAATTATTGTTATTTTCATGATCTCTTAGTGAAGAGGAGTCTAAGGTTACTTCATCATCTTCATCTAATGAATTACTATTATCAAGGTTTTCATTATCTTGCACCATGATATCTCCCAAAGGGGGAGATTTTTTAAGAGAACCACAAACTAAATGTTTGCGACATTCAAATTTTGGTTCTTCATCAATGACTTCATCACATGCAATGGTTGAATTTTCTTTCTCAATAAGGGTTTCCCTAGGTGAAGGGGGAAAACAAAGATTATCATGACTTTCATCGATCAAAGTATATTCTTGAAAATGAGGAGAGATACTAGGAGAAAGACAAGTATGATTTTCATGATCACTTATGATTTTATTCCTTTGTTCCCTAATATCTTCCAAAATAGGATAAGTAGGGGAAAGATCATAAAGAGGGTTCTTATGGGCCATAAATATTTGATTATCTAAGACCAATCTATCATCCCTTACAATCTAATTCTCTTGTTCTATGATATCTTCCCAAAGGGGATGAGAAGGACAAGCAATATCTTCATGATTTTCAAGGATTGTACCTTCTTTCACCAAGATACCTTCGTCATGCTAAAAGGAGAGGCATCGAGAGAAGGAAAATTATGATCATCATGATTATCTATGTTTGTATTCTCTTCTATCACATAATCCTCACAAATAGGTGAGATAAAAGGCGATGTATGTTGAATGCAACCATTAAAAGTTTCATTTTATTGTGCTAAGAGACACTTATAACTAGCAAATGTATTGAATGAATGACTAGCATGCTTATTGACTTAATTTTTCTTTGCAAACTTGGAGAAGATCAAAACTAACATTTTTGAAAAGTAATCTATGCAATCTTAAAATGAAATGTAATTTTCCATTTTCAAGCAAGCCAATTTTCTAATTACACTATGCAATGATTTGAAAATGAAATGTTGTAAATGCAAATTTGGAATTGAGAAATGCATGAAATGAAGCACTTTAAGCTAGATTTATTAAAGTGCATGAAATAGAAATTCCACCCATTGAAATGGATAACCAATGCCAACAAATAGAAGCACAAAAATGTTGATTTAGATCCTGAAAATTGCAATCTAAAATTCCATAGGGACTAAGATGCTAGGGAGGGCGTCTTAGTCCTCCTAATGAAATTTGAAGGTTTCAGAAGCTGAAATAGATAGCAAATCACTCAGAAAGGGTATTGCAACAAAAAACAGGAGAGGGACTAAGATGCCACCAAGGGTATTTTATTCCTAGCAATGGTTTTTTGTAGAAAAATAGACAATTCTAGGTTGATAATAGTGTTCCTAGGTTGCCTACCCAAGGACCTAATGTTTGGAAACAAAAGTTTATGCAAATGAAGGCTAGAAAAAGTAACTAGTAACAAGCAATTGGATGCAAAAGTGAATGGAATTTTTTTTAATTTCGAATGCAATAAGAATGCTTCTAAATGCAATTAAGATTATAACAACGCACTTTTTTGAATGAAACAATGCAATAAAGAAAAAATGCAACCTATATGTACTTTCACTAATGCAATTATGAGAAACCCTAGATGCAATTTCACTAATGCAAGATACAGTGCAAGAATAATGCATTCTAGATCTAAGGTCTAGATCTAAGGCCTCTAATTAACTCCAAATTAGAAATGAATGCTTAAAATTCAGGTTCAGAAAAATGATGAATAGGAAAAATGAATACATATTTAGTGATATCACTCTTTTTCTACTCAATCATTCACTAATGTCCAAGGGATCCCAATTGGATTGACTAACAACCTCACAAGGTGAGTCATTTCACAATTGGGAAGGGCCTAGGATGGGGTTCTTTGAGTTCTAAGGGGTTCACCACCAATTAAATTCTTGGAAAAGAAAAATGTTGGAAAATACATTGTGATTAAAAAAATGACCTAGAATAAGCTAAATGATAGATTCAAATGATGAAATTAAGCTGCACCAAGTTAGGGTATGTGTAATTGAGAAGTCTGGAGATGTAATAAGGACTCTAGAAATGAAAAGAAGCTATTGAAAAGTGTTATGGAGGACTAAGACACCCAAGATGGTGTATTAGTCCCGTTGCTATTTTTTGGGGTGGATGCGGAGTCTCTAGATGCCAGAATTGAATATGGAAGAATCTCTAAAAAATACCTTGTGGAGGACTAAGATTCCCAAAGTGGTGTATTAGTCTCATTCTAAATTTCTAAACTTTCTAAATAGGATCCTTAGCTCCAAGGTCTACACTTTCTTCTCTCTAGATCTGAGGTCGTCAAACTTCTAGATCTGATCGATAGGTGAGTTTGAGTGAAGATGACAAATTTGGCAATAAATTTTTTTACAACTTTTCAATATTGCACTCCAAATGATCTTCAAGTCTTCAACCTACATCTAAAAATACAAACAAACAAGAGAGAAAACACTTGTTGATTTTTATTGAATGAGGGTTTTCCTTGGTCAAACCCCTTGTAGGTAAGTAAACCAAATGATGAAATGAATGAAATGAAGCATGAAACATGAAATATTTAAATCATATCACCTTGTATGATGTCTTTTAAAGAAAATATGCAATCTACCATGTAGTGTCCATGAAGAATGTACACCTTGGATCCTTGGATATGGTTGCAAATAGATCTTCAATGTTGCATCCACAATCTTGGCTTGACAACATGAATGGATGCACTAAGCCCTTGACATGATGCTTGAATCTTAATGATGGATTCAAATGCTTGATGAAATGCTCTTGAATGCATAAAATTTACTTAGGAATGAATACAAGTTTTGAATTTTTGTTATCTTCTTATTATGAAAAATGAGTTGAGGAACCTTGTATTTATAGTTATTCATGCTTAATATCCCAAAATTACATCACAACAAGGAAACATGTAAAATAATTAAATAAAGAAGGATAAATCCCATCCAAATTTGAAATTGAATCCCAAAAATAAGCCAAGGAGGACTAAGACTCCCTAGGTGGTGTCTTAGTCCCATGGTTCAATTCTCGGGGCACATACCTCAAAAAGGGACCTTTTTAGGTGTTTTCAATATTAGGGTCCCAAGACCCATGGAGGACAAAGATGCCCTAGGTGGTGTTTTAGTCCTACTCTACAAATCAGGGACACACAGACATAAACATTAAATGATCATTTATATTTTGAGGTTTGTTGGGATTTTCCATAAAAATATTTAGTTTATCAAGCTTGTGGATGCAAAATAGGGCCAATTAAGCCATAAAGAAGCATAAATAAAGCAAAGAAGGCCCAAACAAGTGTGAAAATGCAAGGGAATGTATTTTTCTACACTACAATTGATACTGATCTATGTGGACCTGCAGGAACAAGGGGACTAAAAGGAGAAAGGTACTTTATGTTGCTAGTTGATGAATACACAAGAGTGACATGGGTGACATTCCTGAGGGATAATTCAGAAGCATTTGAGATATTTAAGATATCCAGAAAGATGGTTGAGAAGGAGATAGGTAAAAGGATCAAATGTTTAAGGTCAAATAGAGGAGGATAATTCACATCAAGTGAAATTGTTGAATACTATGAGGAACATGGAATCAAGAGACAATACTCAACACCAATAACTCCATAGAAAAATGGAGTGGTAGAAGGAAGAATAGAGTTGTGTAGGATATGGCCAAAACAATGCTAAAAGAGGCTAGATTAACTGATATGTTTTGAAGAGAAGCAATGCATACTACAATATACATTCTGAATAGAGTTCAAATCATAGTACATAGTGACAATACCCCCTATGAGCTATGGTATGGTAGACTTGCATCTATGAAATACTTTAAGGTGTTTGGCAGTAAATGCTACATCGAAAGATAATATGAAAACTTAAGAAAGTTTGATTCGAGGAGTGATGAAGGAATATTTTTAGGCTATTCCACTCAAATTAAAGCACACAAATGTTGTAACAAAAGACTTGAATTTTTTTTGGAAAGCATCAATATTAAGTTTGATGAAAGTATAATTTTTTTATAAATCTGAGCAGAATGATCTAAGAGATGATTAAGATTATGAAAGAAAAAGTGGAAAATGATGAAGAAGAATCTGAGGAAGTAGAAATTGAGAAGGCCCCTGCAAAATATTTTCAAAAGGATCTTCCAATAGACTAGATAATTGGGGATAAAAATGAAGGAGTTCAAACTAGGAGGAGATTTGCAAAAAATAAGGAACAAGTAAATTTTGCTCTCCTATCTCAAATTCAACCAAAAATTTTCTTTGAAGCCAAAAAAGATGAGAGGTGGATAGAAGCCATTGAACAAGAGTTGAATTAGATTGAAAGAATGAAACATGGGAATTGGTACCTAGGCCTCTAAGCAAAAATGTGATTGGCACCAAGTGGGTGTTTAGAAACAAGCTGAATGAAGATGGAGCTGTAGTAACAAACAAGGAAAGATTTATGTGCAAGGGGTATACACAAGTTGAAGGAATTCATTTTGAAGAGAAATTTGCACTTGTGGAAAGACTAGAAGCAATCAAAATGTTTCTTGCACTTTCAGTCTACAAAGGATTCAAAGTGCATCGGACGGATATCAAATCTACATTCTTGAATGGAAATTTAGAAGAGGAAGTTTACATAGAACAACCAGAAGGTTTTTAGCTATCAGAAGATGATTATTATGTTTGCAGACTAAGAAAGGAATTATATGGTCTAAAAAAGGCACCTATAGCATGGTATTCAAGATTAGACCAGTATTTGCAACAACAAGGATTCAATTTAAGGGATGTGTAGACAGTAACCTGTATTTCAAATCCGAAGATGATCACATGATTATAGTTGTTATTTACGTGGATGACATCTTTTTTTGTGGTAGCAATGATAAAATATGTAAAATATTTGCTACACACATGCAAAATGAATTTTAGATGTCAATGTTAGGAGAATTATGACATTTCCTTGGTTTGCAAATTGTACAAATTGGTAATGGGATATTCATATCTCAAACTAAGTATACTAAGGAGATGCTCAAGAAATTTGGCATGAAAGATAGTAGACTAGTTAGTACCCCCATGATAATTGGCTACAAGTTGAGTAAATTAGATGAATCACTTGAAGCAAATTAGATAGTGTATATTTCAATGATTGGAAGCTTGTACAAGTATTTAAATGAATCTAGGCAATATATTATCCAAGAAGTATGCCTGGTCACAAGATTTTAGGCTGCAACTAGAGAGTCACACGTCAATGCAATAAAAAGGATTTTTAGATACATCAAGAGTACTGTTGGCTATGGATTATGGTATCCCAAGGGCAAGGACTTCAATTTAATTTCATATACAGATGTTGATTGGGAAGGAAGTGTGGATGAAAAAAAAAGCACCAATGGTGGAGCATTCTTCTTGTGAAACAAGTTAGTTTCACGGATGAGTAAGAAGCAAGAATTGGTTACTCTATCCACTGCTAAAGCAGAGTATATGGTAGTAGGAGCATGTTGTACTCAAGTCCTATGGATGTTCAACAAACTCTTCAAGACATCAAGGTGGAGTACAAAGAACCTATCTCAATTCTATGTGACAATTCAATTGCCATAAACATATCAAAGAATCTAGTGATGCACTCTAGAACAAAGAACATGTGTAATCCCACAATACTGGTTTACAATTTTTGGCCAAAATGGACACTGAACTAATTTTTCTAACTAAATCTTCACTTTTGGGCACCTATAGTAGCTAAACCATGAGGAATTTGAAGATGATGCAAACTAGTGATTTGTGACATTTTTCTATAGATTCTAAATATATTTTTTCAAGATTTTTAGAATCAGATTGCACTTTTTCCATCTCCTTTGAAAACTAGTTTTTTCAATAAACACCATTTTTAAGGAGTGATGTTCACCCTATACAACATAAATTTTTTCCATGAAGGATAAAATTCTTTTTTTTTTTTTAATTTAGATTTGTAACTACGATATCTAGCACTTTTGTTTGGTTTCATAGTGTTTTATTGAATATTTTTTCCTTAATCAAGTTTTAAAGTCAAACCAATTACAATTCAGATATAGGCCGACTAAATACAACATAATTTTTTTCTGTATGTATCAAAATTCAATTATTATTTTTTTGTTGGATCAAGACTTCAATATCAAGTGCATTGATATTTTTCTTTTTTTGATAATCTACTATTTTTCCACATGTGTAGAACAAAGAGCTTAATTTTCAGTTAAAAACCTACATTCACAAGAAATATAATAATAAAATTAAATTTATTTAAAATTATACTTTTTGGGAAGCTTACAACAAGGACTACATACTTATAAAAAAAAAATTTTAATGAATTCATTTGATACTCCAAAAGGTAAATCAAAAGTGGTCTTTTATCAACATTTTGATAGGTGTAAAGGGGACTCTGTTGTAGGTATGGTTTAAAACTAGCAGGGTTTTATCCAAGGGGGTTTGATCTAAGGTGGTTCGATCAAACTATCGTCAATTGGAATATTTTAAATGGAACCTTTCAAGGCTTAAATCATCATATTTTCTAAAACTATGTGATTTCAGCAAAAATAGGATCTCCCAGAAATTGTAAACCAGTATTGTGGGATCACCCACATATCTATTAAGTATCACTTCATAAGAGAGAAGGTTGCAGATAAGGAAATCATCTTGGAGTATGTTCCCACAAAAGAATAGGTAGTTGACATTTTCACCAAGCCTCTTCCCAAGGAACAATTTGAATATCTAAGATAAAAATTGGGAGTCATTTCTCCCACATCATATCACTAGTCTCTAGTGATGGGGCATGAGTCCAAGGGGGGCTTCATTTATATCTTAGTCATCTTTGGAAATAGATAGAACACATCAAGTGTTAATGATTTTACAAATTTCTAATGACTTGTTGGTTGCATAATTATGATTCCCACTGAATTGCTTGTCAATGGGGGGGTAATTTGTAAGGGAGATTCTACCCTTTGCCATTGATGTCAAAGGGGAGAAGTATAAAAAATTCTCAATGGAGTAGGATGAGCATTGTCCTAGTGTGTCAAATTGGTACAAAGCTCAAAATGATATAGATCTCAATTGATTTCAATTGGTATCAAACCATTTCACCCCATTAGCATGAGCATTTAATCTTTCCATCAATTACAAAGGTGGAGATTGTTGGAACATTATTGTCATTGATGTCTGAGGAAGACTGTGTACTATGGATCTAGAAGATGGAGTGAATGCTATAAATATTGTTCAAATTTTTGCATTGATGTCATTCTAGACTCTATCATGTTGCAGAGATTTCCTTCTCTACTCAAGAGAAAATTCTAAGTCCATATTCAACATGGGTTTTCTAAGAGTTGCTCAAAAATGTGTTTGGTAGATCCAAAGGTTGAAGGTTATGCTCAAAATTTCCATACTTTTTCCCGCAGCCTAGATTAGGGTTTTATAGTTAAACCCTAGTGTTATAGTCATGGCACCTTAACAATCTTCTATTTTGTTTTTGACTCTTGATTGAAGGTTGTAGGTTAGTTAAGTCCTAACTTATGGCCCTTAAGTTTGTTTGGTGATTGGACCCTTCACCCTATCACCTAGTTGTTGTTGGTGAGTTCCCTTGAAGATCGAACCATGTGCATTCAATGTTGAGATCTGACAGCTATCATTGGATATCACACATTGTGGGTAACTTTTGAAATTTGGTTTGTAATTTAGTGATACATGATGAATCTACCTCAAGATTAGCAATATGTGATGAAGATTGTCAACAGTTGGGATCACGGTAATCAAATGATGCATGATGAAGGAGAATAGGACCTTTGTGGGACCAATGACATGTGGCATCATATTGCTCCACCGCTTCACATAATTGTTGTGAAGTGAAGAAGATTGAAGATTTGAGTGATAAGCGACGATAGTGAAAAAGTGACATCAACAAGGACATGTGTTAAAATGTTATTGCATCATTAAGTTTTAGTGCATCACAGTTAGGATTGGTGTTTCTCATAGCATATCACTGATATGCAATGGACGATGGAGAGTAAAGGAAAGTGATCAGAGGGTGATTGCTACATTGTAGATATGGATGCAATTGTTCTAAGTGTTTTGCAATACGTGATGTTTATAAAGGCCATGATCAATGAATGAAATTTAAATGATCACTCATCTGATGGTCATGATTAAAGTTCTGATGGTGATTGAAGAACGTAGGATTTTGGCACAAAGGAAGGAGATCGACGACTCATATTTGAACAAGGTGATCATGAATGGATAGTTCTATGTAAATAGGGTTTCACTTGAAAAATAACATGGAAATGAAAATTTATTGGTCTACCTACTTCAATGATAGGTGGAATGTGATTCAATACATAAAATGATAGTACAAATGGCCATAGAGATATAAATCATGATCAGATCATAGGATTAGAAGAGAGTATTAATTACATATCTGATCTTAGGGTTTGTTATGATGGAAAGGAAGGATTTAAATTCTTTGCACTAGGAATTAATATTATGTGGCTTAGTGTAGTTGGAGGACAGTGAAGAAGATATTCACCCTAATAGAAGATCATATTATAGTAGAAGATCCTAAGGAATTATGATTGACGTGCACTACATAAAATAGATGTGAAGTGTGTCTAAGGATGTAGAAGAAGAGTGTGGTACTAAGCTCCTGAATTGACATACAAAAAGATAGAAAAGGAGAGCTAAAGAAGAGTACATTAGTGTATTGAGGTTGACAAAGAATGCACTAAAGAAGAAGGAGAGGAATAGAGCTAAAGTAGTGGGGTGTAGAGAAACAAACAAAGTTGTTGTGATAGCAACAAAGAGTGAGCAGTTACAGGATTAGCTATAACATTGATTAGAGTTCCTTAGGAACAAATTGTAATCACCTTACATCTTGTAAATTTGATTGGTTGGTTCCATCAGATAACTAAGTGGATGCTCAGTTTGGGGATAGGTGTCTCCCTAGGGTTAGTGCCCTTAATAATTGTAACAAAGGATTTCATTGTGAGTCTAGATTAGGACAACAGCTCCTAGCAGCACTTTCTCACCGTGATTTTTCCTATCTTAGGTTTTCCATGTATATTTGTTGTTATGTGTTGATCTCTTATGTGCATCCGGTTGTCATATCTTTAAGTTTTAATTTTCACATCTATTTTTTAAGTGTTGCAGTTGCTCTTTAGAAAAGAAGGATAAAATTTTAGAATCTACTAATTCACCCCCTCTCAGTAGATTATTGTGTTCCAACATGTATATTTATGTTTCTTCCTCGACACCTCTGCTTGGCCTACAAATGAAAATGACTTTCATGTGGATTTAGCCCAAAACCTTAGGTTGGTCCCCAACCTAACCCTAGTTCTTCCCTTGATGTGGGTGCTTCCTCAGCTAAGACCCCCTATTTCAAAACTCTTGGTGACCCCTCCTTGTCTAAACAATCCTCTATTAAGGGTTTTCTTACCAAAAGGAACTAGTTTGTCTCCTCTTTGAATGACAAAAATATTTGCTAACCCTCATAAAAAATTTCCAACAAGAAAAGGAGAAAAGCAAGAAAATCTAGATTTTAAAACATCAAAGAAGGTTACTATTGAAATTGGAGAAAAAGAAGAATAGGGGAAAAAAGATGATTCTAGCAATGGTAAAGGAGGAAGGAGGTCCGCCAGATTGGCAAACCAAATTGTAAAAGGAAAAAAACTTTTCTTTGATGAATCTGATGATGAGCCTTCAGAGGATGAAGGGATTGTTGACCTCAGTAAGAAGAAAATTACAAGGGTTCTTGGGAAAGAGATTGATGAAGAATCCTCAAGCAGTGAAGAAGATGAGGAGGAGGAAGGAGCTAACCAAGAAGTTGTTTAGCACTCAGAGGACTTTGAAGATGTTGAAGACAAACAAATAGAGAATGTCACTGAAGAAGCAAACTTGATTCCCCTAGAGGATATTCAAGAGGTGGAGGACCTAGAAAAGGTTTCATAATAGGACTACAAGCCCAATGATTATTATGAGACCAAGCTTAGAGAGCTACAGAGAAAGGTCGATTAGATGGAAGAAGCTTCCAAAGGGCTGACTTCAATAGCTTTTGGTATTAAATGAGGAAATTGATATTTGGTATGATTGACAATATGTCCAAAGCAAGGAAGGGACAAAGAAAGATGCCTCCCCCATGGGAAGACAAGTAGCAGCCAAAGCACAATTTAGCTAAAGATTTGGATGAGTTGGGTGATGAGCTCGATCAGTTAAAAAAGGAATGGAACTTAATATGTACTCCAAGGAACTAGTCTGGTCTAGTTTTCTTTTTGTGTTTGGCTTTCTTGGTTATGTCTTATGTGGGTCTATGTACCCTTTGGTGTCTTTATCTCTCTCTATTTGACTGGTTATGAATTTTTTATTCTAGTGATGGTTGTTTCTTGGCCTTGTTGGCCTTGTGTTGTTTTGTTTGATATGTGTCTATTTGTTGGTTTTGTTGTTTTGTTGGTGTTTCTCTACTAAGCCATGATGCTTTTCTTTCTCTTTATAAGGGTTTAGGGACCCTTTCCCCTACTTTCTTAATAAAAAACATGCCCTTGTAGCCAAGACCCATCTTTACATATTTGTATAATAATTATTTCTCCTAAGTTACACTTTGGGGGGTGTTGGTGTAAATAGGTAATTTACCTAATTAGTTAATTAGTGGGGTCCTATTTACATGTTAAGTCTACTTAGGTCCTAGGAATATTTCTAGAAGTCTTAGTTGTTAGGTAAAATATTACATTTTTAACTTTTATTTAATTATAGTGTCTTAGGTCATTTAATAATGACATAAGTTATTTAATTTTTTGCATTAGGTAGTTCATCAAACCTCGTCTACATATTCTAGGCTATTTTACATTTTTTAGCATACCTCATCATCATATTTGGTAGATCATAATATCAAGCAAGCTCATTTCTTGCATACTCTCTTGCAGAAGGTTTCTATTATTTTCGTAGGTGGTCTTGGGTATAGAGCTAATCTTCAGCTAGACTAAAGAAGAAAGGCCATGTAGCTCCCCCCAATGGAGAATCTCATGTGGTAATGGTGGATGGCCAATAATGCATGCTAAATATTATCCAAAATTTTCAAACAATCCCTTAGGAAGAAACATAACCAAGAATTTATATAGGAAGTCTTCCCATTCTTGAGAGAAATATGAGGGAAGAAAGATCAAGATATATGAATTCTTTGAAATCTAATCAAGTGTTTCCATGTTAGTGTAGAAAGCTGCAATAGTTGAGTTAGGTCATGTAGACCACATTGATAAAAGTGATAATCCAAAACCTTGTGGAAATGGATGTAAAACATAATTCAAAGATAAAAATTTCTCCCCCAAATGCTTCTCAAGGGTCTTCATAGCAATGTGTGCACACTTATTTTTTCTATAAAGCTATTGTTATCTCTCTACAAATCAACAATAAATTGTATTAAATTTTACTACTAAAATATGGTTGAAATGGAGACCATTTGTTATAATCATGGTCAATTCAAGTACCAAGAATCAGTGATGCCCATAAATAATTAGTGGAAACCATTGTGAAGGTCATCCCATTCCCATCCACACCCTTAGGTAGAAACAAAACGGGCAAGAAAAAGTTACTATTGAAGGACATAAATAAAATATATTTTCCTTTTATTTTGGTGGCATTGGGGTACAAAACATGATGCATTAAACGATGGGTTTGATTGCTTACTATGAGCACAAACCTAGAGTCTATGGAATCATCCTCTAGCAACATTATATACTTGATTCATTGAAATCACCAAGGTGAAAGTTTTGGTGTAAGAAAAGTGTGAGGTAAGAAAATGCCATAGCAACACTAGGATATAATAGGGACATAGCTAGAAAAGGGTAGTCATTAGTTCTTTGAGGAAAACTAGTGACTTTGTGTTCTTAATATAATTCTTTCACATCCTCAACTATTTGCATATAAAGGCTCGAATAGAATGTAAGAAATGGGTGCACATGTACTCTAACATATTGGGATGAATGCATTTATTTTAGTTGAGTTAAATAAACAAATGTTAGTACTAGTCAAAATGATTTTAGCTTAGTGGTGAAGTTGAATGCCTTAAAATAAATTTATTAGCCATCAAATTTTGTTTAGAATAGAACCTCAACATTATAGATTAAAATTAATCTCCTTACAAAATACACTTATACCCATAAAAAATATATGATCATATATATTTATGCTATATATATATTGTGTTGACAAATGAATTAATAAAATACATTCTAAAAATTCTAATCACAATATAATTAAATATTTTAAAGGAAACTTTATTTATATATATATATATATATATATATACCTCTTTAAATATTTCAATTTAAAACTACTAATAATTTTAAGAAATTTTATTAATAAATATTTTAAATGTACGTGGTTGTTTAAATTTAATTTCTTATAGCCTAGTGAAACAAATCTTTAAATGCAAGATATTGAATATAAAAATGAAATTTCATATGTTATCAAAAAAAATTCCTTTTGGCATGGCATACAGCGGTAGTTTTTCAAAGCACATTCTTGTAGTCAGGATGATGTCCATGAACGCACATAGATATTGGTTTGATTTTTTTCCCCGCTTTCGTCAAATAAGAAAGAAAATGCATTGCGTACGTTAGCGTATGTTTAGCATACTACATCTCACCAAAGATGTGTGGCAATATTTCATATGACATTTTTCTTTTTCTGATTTTAGTGCCATTTTTTAAATATTAATTTATAAAATATGATTTAAATTTTATTTTATAAATTAGAAAAATATTGTAAAACTGATACAAATGTCATTATTAAACAATATTATTATTTGTGTAGACTATTTAGTTAAAATATCTTTTTTTTCAAGTAGTAGTACAGTATATCTAAATATTTTAACATACAAAGAAACAAATAACATTTAAATAAAATCAATTCATATAAAATGAATATTTAAATAAAGTGCATTACATATTTAAAAGAAAAGTTATTTAAGTTACATGATCCACACAAATAATAATGTCATTCAAACTAGATGATGATGACATTTCTATCAATATCATATATTTCTTTAATTAATTTGCTTGCTAAATGAAGATAAGGATTATATATTTAAATCGTTTCAATATTTTTTGTTGGATGTTTGTGTGATATAAGAACACATGATGGGTAAAGTAGAAAATTCAATCAAAAGTGAGTCATAAAAATCTAATAGCATTTGGAAGGGAGGATCTACATATGATATTCAACTATGAAGCAAATATTAAATTGATGCAATAGAGTTGCTTTGTTCCAGTTGTTGAGGATAGAATTTTATCCCACAACTTAATCTTGAATTATGTCACATTATGTGATGTGGTTTGTTATCTATGTAACCATCTATAACGTGTTTTATCCTCATATATTTAAAAGTTATAAATATAGAAGCATTTTATCATATAAAACACAATTATATAATGAAATTTTAATCTTGGTAAATTTTTAGAAAAAAATGGTTTGATAAACATGTACAGTAAAAATAGTATATATCAAATCAAATAAAAAAATCTACCATAAAAATTATTGTACAATAATCTTTTATAGTATTACATTAAATCTCACTCATTTACAATACCATAATAAAACTCTTAATTAACTCTTACATATTTTATGATTTGTCATGTTTGCAGGAACTTTTTTGACAGAAATATTTAGATGTGAAACTTAACCTGAATATGTTTATGAAAGTTTGAATCTTAATGAATGACTTTACCTATCAAACCTGATTGAACCTTGTAGAAATTTTAACCTCAATAGATGACCTTTTATCACATACCATCATCTTAACCTCAAGAAATTGAACTAAAACTGTTTTCTTTACAGTGGAATAAGAATATTTATATATATGTTTAAGATACGAAGAGTACAGAGATCCAACGGCTGCAGAGCAGCGAAACCAGAGAACAAAGCATTGCTGCAAACCACAGCACAAACATACAAGTAGAAATCTATGAAATTAGCATTAAAGCAGGAGCTGTAGGCGACTTAATAAATCATCTGCCTGTATCATAATCAGAATCTTTCTCATAACCATGGCTTGTTGGAGTCATTGCAGATTCCACAGACACCGGAACGGAACCCAATTGATCAGCAGTTACTTCTTCATCCGTAATATGAACGATACCACTCCCATAATCTTTGTAACTCGTATCGTAAGAAATCCAAAGAATCTGATTAGCTGGAAATGGAGCTTGGCCTTCCAGTATTTGCAGTACCGTTCTAATGCCAAGCCTCTGTTCTGGTTGAGGATGAGAACAAAGCAATCCCAATTTCAGCACTCTTTCCATTTCTTCCACATCATAAACACCATCAAGATTTGGATCGGCTGCGTGCAAGACTTCTCCGTTTTGATATAAGTCCTTCACCCAATCCACTAAAACAATCTGTTCATTCTCCTTGGACGAATCTACGGGTCTCCTGCCACATGCAACTTCCAGTAAAACAACGCCAAAACTGAAAACATCTGAGCTTGGAGTAACTTTCCCTGTATTTGTGACTTCGGGAGCGATATACCCAACAGTCCCCACAACCCGCGTTGTCTGTGGATTTTGCGCGTGATCGTACAAACGAGCAAGCCCAAAGTCTCCAAGTTTTGCATTAAGTTCTGAATCGAGCAACACATTGCTGGATTTCACGTCTCTGTGAACCACTCTGCGTTCCCACTGCTCGTGAAGATATAACAACCCTGCAGCTATGCCCTTCAAAATTGCGTATCTTTGGGCCCAAGGCAGTACTTCTGTTCTTGCCTTTGGGTTTGGGAATATCAATTTATCCAGGCTTCCGTTGGGCATGTAGTCATAAACAATAAACAGCTGTTTGCTTTTCCTACACCAGCCCCGCAACTGAACAAGATTCCTGTGCTGGAGACGACCCACGCTGGAGATTTCTGCAATAAATTCCTTCATTCCTTCAGTGGAGTCCTTTGTGATGCATTTCACTGCAACTTCAACGCCGCTTCTGGAAAGAGCGCCCTTGTAAACCCGTCCGAAACCCCCGCAGCCCACCAGCTGGTCATTGCTGAAGCCTTGTGTGGCAGCTTTGAGCTCTTTGTAGGGAATTCTGTGAGGCCAAAACTCTAGCTCCCATTCTTCAATCAGCTCCCTCTCTTTTATTTCTTTCACTTTAAGTAATGCAAAGAAAACGGCTACAAGGAACACAACCAGAGATGCTACAGTCACACCGGCCATGAAGCCTCTGGTTTTAGTTATCTGTGTTTTTCTGATGAATGAAGGGAGGCCGGAGAGATCTAGTGGCGGTGCTTTACCTATTAAAAGTCCGGACCCAGATGAATAGATCAACACAGAAGAAAAAACAACTACATATCTTGAAGATGGAACTTAAAAATCCATGATTATACTAAATTAAAAATGCCCTTCAAGAACTGTCTGATCAAACCTTAAAATGAATCTTATAATAAAAACATAAAGCTAATTTTAAAATCTGAACTTTTTGGTTTTACTTGTATCCCCAATGCCCTTTGTTAATTATATTTCAATCTTATATTTACGTTACCTTCCGTACTGAAGCTCCAGCCCAGAATGTAATGATCTTCAATTGCGTAAGTTCCTGTCGATGCAGTAAACCCCACATACACCTCTTCCTTCAAAACTCCCGAAATATTAAATTTCGTAACGGATATCAACGGCCGCACAGGCTTCTCCATCCCGACTACTGCGACACTCACATTGAGCCGGTCATCAACATGATCATAATCAATCCAGGCTTGTATATTCTGTCCACTTTTAAGAGTCAAATTGTGAAAATGATCCTTGTCAATCCAATAAGCCGCCGGCTGAGATTCGAAAGATATAACACCATTCTTGTTAACTCCAACATGGTTGTCGTCTATATCTACCATATCAGGGTCATAAACTGTATCAAATTCGACTGCTAAAAAGTTGTTGGATTCGAGACCATTTGTTGTAGGCGAGGCCAGCCCAAGGTACTGGGAATTTGTGGCACCCATTACGGATTTATTGGGAGACATGATGAAGGCCATCCCGTTCCCGTCCAGGCCCTTAGCTGGAACCGCAATGGACAAGACAAAGATAGTGCTGAAGGACAAAACTGAATTATTGCTGTCTTTTATTCTGATGGGGTTGGGGTACAGAACACGGCCCACTGAACGCCTGGTTTGATTGGTTAGTGTGAGCACCCGCTCAGAGCGTATTGAAGAATCCTTTAGCAGTATTATACTTGATTCGTTGAAATCACCATAGATGAAAGTCTTGGCGTAGGCAAAGTGTGAGATAAACAATAGCCATTGCAACACTATGATAAACAATAGCTGGGGAAAGGTGGCCATTAGTTCTTCTAAGGAAACCAGTGACCTGAAATTCTTGATATAATTCTCTCACCCTCAACTATTTGCATATAACTTGTAAGGGACGTTGTAAGGCTCAAAATGAAATTTTATAGGTTTTCAGCCTTCTCAAGGTATTTCTGTGATTAACATGAAATAAATAAAAAGTGAAAATCTTTACCGTAGACGAAACTAACGGGAAATGTCCAAGAACCAATTTCTTTCTATGCAAACACTTGTCTGTATACGGAGAAAGTGCAGAAAACTAGTTTCCAACGCGTTTGCTTTTTGTTTGACTAGACGTGTTGCAAAGAGGATTCCTGGAAAGTCCAAAATGACAGGCGTGGTTATGCTCCAGCTGGGCGGAATATAATTGCAATAGAATATTTTAAATTGTTGGAAATTGAGCTATATTTAAATTATCCATAGATAAGCTATTTAGTAGTTCGGTGCTTTAGTGATAAAGCACTCAGCATAATTTGATAGTCTTTAGGTTTAAGAAAAAGTTCGATACAAAGTAATCTTTTTCTTTCTATTTTTTATTATATTATAATAAAATATTATAATATATTCTTATAGATTAAAGAAATGTCATGACTTTCATAGGAATGGTACTATCTTTTGTATTTAATAACCTTATTATGTATATTAGTACCTTTTTTCTATTATAAAATTATTTTTCAAAGATCCATATAATATTACAATTTTTTCATTGTTTTAAAATATATATAATCTTGACATAAACAAGTATCCAATCATGATTCAGATGTTTTTGGATGGTCCAAATTTAGTGATTTAGGACTTATACGCCACCTTGGGTGTATAGGCCCCACCTAAGTTTCAGGGCCCCGATCTAGATTTCACGTGAAACTAGATATTTCTTGAAAAATGTGTCCCATAGCCTAGCTTAATGGGACTCATATGCCAAGTGCTTCTGGTATATAAGTCATATGTGACTTAAAATTAAATTAAATTCAAATTCTCAGTGGAATTTTATTTTCTTAGATCTGATGTTGGCTTGTAGTGTTCTAATTTCGAGAAATTTGGCATGAACAAGTATAAATACAAGGTTATTTCACATATTTTCTCTTAGCAACTTGAGTATTCATGCATTATAGCAAATTTGAGTTCACAACAACATTCAAGAGTTTACAAGAGCATTCAAGAGTCTTCAAGAGTTGATTATCAAGTGTTTTGAAGCATTATTCAAGTATCAAGCATCATATCAAAGTCATCATGCATCATGTTCATTTTTGAGCTAACATTTGTGATGTAGGGTTTCATGGTTCAAGCAAGTACTCAATTCAAGATCCATATCATTGAAGCAGGAGTCAAGATCCACATCCATTGGAGCCATCTCACACACGTTTGCAACACTTTATTCCTATGGTGTGGTGAGTTGCAACATATCATTTTTTGCATTCATTATTCCTCCTTTCTATTTGATTTCATTACAAGGTTTGATTACCAAAATAGGGTTTGACCAAGGAAAACCCCTTTCCACTAACAAATTAACATTTTCCCCTCTCTTTAGTGTGTGATTTGCAAATCTAGGTTGAAGACCCTATAAGGAGAAAGATTGGAAAAAAAAAAATCAAGCGTGCAAAGTCATCAAAGTTGTCACCTTAAACTACAAGACCATTGAAAGACATCTACAAAGCAAACTTTAGCAATTCAGATTTGGAAATCAGGTTGAGAAGATAGAGCAGAGCTTGAAGAGTAGATTCAGACTTTGACTTCCCGAAAAGGCCAAGCAGGACTGATACACCACTTTTGGCATATGAGTCCCAGTACAATCAATTTCGTAGTTTCCAAGTGTTTCAGACTTGTCTCTACCAGATTTATGTTCCTGCCCAAAAACCCTAATCTAGGACTAAGTCGCCCAGCCTAGCGTATGAGTCCTAGTGTGCATTAAATTCAATATTTTTAGCATTTCAATCTCCATTCAAGCTGCTACAAGTTACTAGGTTCCCCTCTGTACTTTTCTAGATTTTCATTCTATTTTGCATTCATTTCTAGGTCATTTATTGTAGCCTTGCATATGATTAAGTTTCATAATTAGATCTTGCATGTTACTTGTCTTTCTAAGCCCTAGCTTAGTGGCGAACCCTTCTTTAGTAATTAATCATACTGTAGGACAACCTTTAGCAAATATTTTTCCTTCATTCCATCCTTAGATTGAGATCTCTAAGGTTTCCTTGAGTGAAACAAGATAGTGAATATAGGAGGAACCCTATCTCCTCAAACATAGAAAGCCCCCTCCTATTTCCATTGTTTCACTACCTTTATAGTTTGGAGGTGTGATCTTTCTCATGTCACGAGATAGCTCACTTGTCAGTCGTTTTCTTTCGGTTCCCTCTGATCTAGATTGTGACCCATCATCCTCATGCTCACTAGATTGGGTATGATAATGGGAATTTCCCCTTCTTCATTATTGGGAACTTCTTCTTCATTATTTGGAACTTCATGTTCCTCCCTTTCTTTTCCTCTTACCTCCTACTCGAGGTCTCATATTCTTGCTCTTGTTTCATCCATCCTAGCCAAAATGTGATCAAACTTTGCTTCAACATTCTTAGCACCTTGACCCACTTCTTAACTTCCCCCAAAGTTACTTCTTGTTCTAACCATTTTTCCCAAGAACAATTATACCTAGAGGTTTCATTTTAATTAGATCTAAGAATGTTTACTTAACGTTTTAAAGAAAAATATTTCATAAGAACAAACATTCACACAAGAAATTGCGTGAAAGAACTCGTACACAAGTTTTTCCAAAACATGTTTTTCATTATAAGAAAAAGATAATTGAGAATTTTTCCCTATTTTAGTGGAACAACTACTATTTAGGTATTGAAAATAAGTTATGGAAAAAAGGAGGGGCTGGAAATAAGAAACAGTTACATAGTGACAAAAATTACATGCGACTTTACAAATTTCTTTCTCTCTTTTTTAACATTTGCCTCCATTTTTTTTTGCACAAATTGTTATTAATAAAATTTAATATGAAGCCAATAGCTCCACAAATAACTTATTAAAAAATTGAATAAACTAAACAGCCCATGAAACCCTATTTTAGAAGGCACTAAAAAATTTGAAGCAAAAGAAAATGGACAGTGATAAAGAAAAGCTGATTTGGTCAAATATTAGTGTGCTAAACATATATGTAAATGTGGAAGCATAGATGAGAAACATTAACTATTTGACAAAATCCCCCAAATAAATGTCGTCTTATGTACGAAAATGTTGAAGCATAGACAAAGCACGGAAGGATTTATTATAGATTTCGTCTTTATAATGTGTGAATGTGCTGTTTGACTGACTGCTCTTTATGTGTTTTTCTACATACATTTGAACTTTTGTATCCGCAGTTCTAATTCGGCGCGATCCTTGAAAATTAGTATCGAACGCGTAGAAGACGAGTAGCGTTAATCCAGCAGACTAAATTCATCCACATCATCTGTCTTTATCCCGCCTTTATCGTGCGAATTTTTCTCCCAAAGCTATTCGTGAAATGTCACCAAAGTCTTTTCCGTATTGTTATTGTCCGAAGGACATTATTATTTATGTGGGGCGAATTTTTCTCTCCCAAAGCTATTCGTGAAATGTAACCCAAAGTCTTTTTCGTACTGTTATTGTCCGAAGTTCATTATTATTTATGTGGAGCGTATTTTTCTCCCAAAGCTATTCGTGAAATGTCACCCAAAGTCTTTTCGGTACTATTATTGTCCGAAGGACATTATTATTTATGTGGAGCATGTATCTTGGTAGTAGAACGCACTTTCCTAACATATCTTTATGTATTGGTTGGTTTTATTTTATTTTATTTTATTTACGCTTTACCATAATTTTAAAAAGAGGTGTATAATTTAATTTTTTTTTCTTGTAAATTTAAATTCAAGTGTGTTGAAGTCATTACATCAAGTAGAACCAAACAATCTTATGTGAATTCATCGAGTGAGTTAAAATTTTGGGTGTTTGTTTTGAATTTTAGAGTATTAAGTTAAAGATCATTTGGCCCATGTTTGATAGACATGAATTATTTATACCCTTATTCGAAAGAGGGCCTCACATTTAAATTTTAATTAGTTTAACGCTTATTACCTTGATGGACCTCAAATGCTCTCAAGTCTAGGTAGTCATGATTTTGAATCCAAGGGGTCACTTTTTAGTAAATTTAAGTTTGATATATACTAGATTTTACTTGGATATTCACATCTACAACCGTAGTTATTTAATATCTATAGGTTTTGCAAAATTAAATTTTCCTATTTTTTTAGCTCACCAATGTTATGATTTCTAGGGTCAACAAGTTTGAAGTTTGTGGAAAATAAATTTGAACTAGTTATATAGAAAAATTTAGAGGAATCACTAACTAGAGGGAAAAAATTAATTGGTGATGATATTTAGTCGGCATAGAGTATTGGATTTATGTGATCTTTTTAAAAATTGAAAATAAATGGGATAACTTAATCAAGATATACATGAAGACCATATTCATTCAGGTACACACATAAACTAGGTTCTATAAATGCATATAAATGAACACATGAGTTAATTAAATTTATAAGATTCTACTTAATAATATAGTAGTAAACCTATATATTTGTTTACTGATGTTTGAAGAGATATATTTCAAAGGATTTGAAATAATTAAATGTCCTTCTAGTTGAACAATGAATCAAAATTTGTCAAGGCAATATACAAAATATTCTTGGAGACACTCTAACAATGTTAGATCTACTAGCAAATATGCATATTTCTCAATAGTTCTATAACAAATTTCACAAAAACCCATAACAATACAATAAAAAAAATTAGAATACACAAATTTGGAAACTCAGACCCTAGGGCTCATTGCAATGTTTATAATTTTTTTGGGCTACATTTGTTTTCTATTTTTCTTCCTTTCTAAAATTTAAAACCTTTTTAGATTATTAATAAACCTAATAATGAAATTTAATATATATAATAAATTGATCATACCCACATATAGCACAACATAGAAAACACCATAATTGTTGGTCATTGTTTTCCCTAACTTGTGTTAAAAATATGTTATAAATATACATGGGCACATTGGAAAATGTGGCAAAATGTTCTTCCCTAACCTAAAAATGTTCTCTAAATTTATGGTGCCAATGTTGCTAAAGTGTGTGTAGAGAAAAACACCTACAAAGTTGCTAGAATAGTTGATCTTCAGTCATTGTATTAAAAACATAGTTGACATTTTAGGATTTTTCTATCACTATCTAAACACATGTGAATCCATGCCTTTATAGTGAATAGTGGTTTCCAGTGGGGAAATGCTAATCTAAAATACTGACATGGATGTGTATATACTATTAATACACCACACACATATTCCCTATAAACACGATAGTAATTATGTATGTGCTTGATTGTGCAATCAAATGTGTGTGTGTGTATAAAAGATAAGATATATACATATATCCATATGTATACATGTGTCGATACATACGTATGTTTGGAAAATGGAAATTTCTATACATATACATCAACATATGCCTACGTACGTATACATGTACATAGAGGAATAT
The DNA here is from genome assembly GCA_007258455.2 of Sequoia sempervirens. Lineage (NCBI taxonomy): Eukaryota > Viridiplantae > Streptophyta > Pinopsida > Cupressales > Cupressaceae > Sequoia > Sequoia sempervirens. The sequence continues at coordinate 42,199,294 of VDFB02018296.1, forward strand.
ATATATATATATATAGATATAGTCGATATGATTATTATTATTATTATGTGAATGTTAACTTGTTCGTATTCATTTATATATCAAATGTATACGTACTTGATTGATATATATATATATATATATATATATATATTAGTATATACATACACACACACACACATAGCATAAATGTTATTTAATTGACATATATATATGTCAATTAAATAGAATTTACACTATATTACATATATATATGTGTGTGTGTGTGTGTGTGTGTGTGTATAAATATAAGTATATATTTATATATATGAAACATAGGCCAATTTGTATATAATATATGCAAATTATTTCACATTAATAAAGTTGGATATGGAAGATAAACATAGACGATACTATTGGAAATACATCTATTAATTATTAATAGTGAATTACTCCAACTTGGACATTTTTATACAAAGCGATGAAATGTTTATATAAGTTACAATATAAAGTATAAAGTGCATGATAATAGGAAAAGTGCACAACAAGATATGAAATGGTCAAAGCACCAATAATACACTATTATTAAGGAGTGACTCATCTCTACTATGTTGCACAACTAACCTATGACCAAGTCACCATGATATAGTTGTTGCTTGTAAATAGAGGATTGTTTCAATAGGAAAAATCATGCCAAAAGATAAGGAGTTGGCTAAGTACTTGGTGCCAACACATAGAAGCTCTTAAATATGTAGAATTCTATCCTAGTTGCAACTCGAATGTCATCATTTGAACATGTGCAGATTTAAATTAGTCTTTTGCTACTATCAAATAGAAGGGTTGATTTGTAGAATTTTATGATGAGTTTATACTTAGTTTATTGCCACCTTTTAGTTGTTTGTAGTGAGTCAACTTGCATGGAGAGAGTTGTTGACTCGCATGCCTTTTCTGTAGGGTGCAATGTCTCAATTTTTTGTATAAATAGATGGGATAGCTCCCTTATACAAAATGCATTATTCTACATTCTTCTGTAAACTTATTTTGTTGCAATTATTCTGAGAGCTATTAATTCTGAGATTGAGAGTTATAGTGTGAGTTGTGAATTACTTTGTGAGTGCAAATTATTCCTGAGAGAGAAATCATAGTGAGGTATTACTTTAGAAGGATTAAGTGAAGCTAGCAAGCTGCTCTTGGAAGGTTGTGCGTCAAGTTAGTCAATTGGATTAAGTGTATATAGGCATGAGGATCTAGTCTTCTCTTATTTGTCTTTATTTATGAAAGATTGAGTTTTGTTTGCTTTGTTTGGATTGCTTGAGAATACTTGTATTAGGAAAATATAGCATTTTCTTTGGAAAGGAAAATGAAGTTGTTTTATGTTTTTCTGTGACAACGCTTGTATGTACTCCATAATAGGAGGAATTATTTGTCACAGATATAAGTATACTAGATATGATTAAGCAAGGCTAGCTTATGGGTTATTCATAGCTAAGTTATTTGATTAAATTGGATAGCTTATAAAGCCACACCTAGGGTTTGATTATCCTTTGGAGGGAGGCTAACTTGTATTTATGCTTTATAAGTAGATATATCATTAAGTTATGGGAAAAGGGAATAGGTTGTCTCTAGGGTTAAATACTACCCATTGAAGGAAAAACCTATACATAGAATATAATGACCTTAAGTCAAATTGAGCTTGAGTAGTGTATGTGAGTAGAATGATTATCACTCAAAGCACTAGGTGAGAACACTTTGGCCAAAGTAGTGTGATTGCCTTTGGCTCCACTATCAATTCACCGTGATCCATTTATATGCATGCTAGTCATAGATTGTGGGTTTACAAGTTCTGGTCATGTAAGACACAACACTAAGCTTAGATTTTTGTCGTTATGTGGTTACTCTACCAATCTCTTCGTCGAATGGTAGGGACATCTATCGAATGATAGATGTGTGATAGACCGCATATGATTCTATGGTTGGTGGAAAAGCACTTGAGTGATGCTTCTCCTCCTTAGCTGTTGACAAAAGAACAAGATTTGGAAGGAGGTTCCTAGACTATCTATATCTATTGCTTTGAAGCTCAGCTGAGCTATGTATGTACTTTGTACACATTCTTTGAAATTTTGTAATTTGTTAAATTATTATATAGAAATAGAATCAATGTTAATTATTGTTATGGCATCTATGTTCATTTGTTCTCTATAAAATATATAATTTTTTTTATAGCAATGGTTAAGTTACATAGTTTATTTACTTACAAAGTGAAAACTTAGGAAAAATTACTTCAGTGAATGGTTGAAATGTTACATGTGGTATTAGAGCTAGGTTTAGCTCTAGAACCTATAAGCTCATAATACTTTCCATCCACCATTATCTAATGATTTTAAATTATTGTACTAGGATGGTGCATCTTAGGTTAACTACAAGAAATCTAGTAATTGAAAAAGAGCGCTACTTGAAGGAAAAGAAGGAAAGAGAGGCCATTGTTCAAACAATTGAGGGTACCAACTATGACAACGCCATCAGGTTAAGCAACACTGAAACCTTCCATCACACACTTTCTCAAATTAGTGATGTAAAGAGAAAGATGAATATGGAGGCTCAATACAACTGTTTACCTTCCATCTCACCAAAGAAGTTTGAGTCTTTTTCAGTTTCTAGGGATATTCCCTTGGAAGGGAGTGTCAGCATGACATTTATCCTTAGGGACCCTAGAGTTCTTCCAATGGTAGTGTTGATCATCAAAGCTTGCACCTCTCTGACAATCTTATGAGATATTCAGTGAGTGGGGGACCAATTTTCTCTTCACTAAAAGCCTCTAGGATTTATATTGAAATTCAGATCTTCTTTGGGGTTTGGAGAAAAGGGTAGAAGGAAATGTAAATCTAAAACATAAAAAATAGCGATGCACCAACAATTTTACAACATTTCAAACCCTATCATTCCTATGATTGATATAATTAGACACAAAATGCCGCAACCCTTAATTGTTGGAAATAGAATGAACAACAAAGGCTAACAACAAGCACACTAAAAACTTTCAAATCTTTCCATAGAAAGTGTTCATTAAGGTCCGATCAAACATAAAGATTTCTAAAGGGTAACAGAAAAAAATTCAGAAAACACATGAACTCTCCATCTTAATGCAACATAATATAATAAAACAACAACCTTTCAGAAAAATAGAGAAGTCCAATGACATAATCCAGTTTTCATGAGGGGCGGGTGCATGAAGTTAGGTACCAATTTTTTGGCCACTTATGATTTTTTTTAAAAGCAGCACTTGCATTATAGCGTGAGTGTGTTATAAGCGAGCGTGTTATTTAGTGTTAAAACAAAGATAAAAGTGAAATTATTTTCCTTGAATACCAAGCCAAAGGCTTGGAGGGCATTCCCAACAAGGCCGAGATGTGTTTTTGCAAAATTCTACAATTTTTCACATAATCAGTCCGTGCTCACCATCAAGATTGCATCTAGTTCAATATTGAAAAAATAAAACACATGGGTAATGTTAGGTTCTCTCTTAGCTATCCAACAATGTAATTTTTTTCACTTTTTGACAATATTAAGCCTTTCATCCATAATTTTTTTGTTTGTATCTGTTTTTGGCCAAAAAAGTAGTGTTTGAATTTTTTATTATAAATTAACCGTTCATCAAAATTTCAAATAAATTACAATTTTAGAAACTAGACTCCATTCTAAAATTTAAAAAAAATTAAAAAAATCAATTATTTTCAAAAATTGTAAAGGGGAATACGGCCAAAATTCTGCTTTTAGGAGTGCCCACTTAGAAAATTAGTAAAATAAGCATTCATTAAAAAATTACCAAAAATTGTACATAACTAGATGCTATTAGTTAGCTTTTGACCATAGCGATTTTAAAATACTACAAAAATTTCATGGTGCTTAGGTGGTACATGAGTTGCTATGTTATGTTTTAAACCAAAACAACACCAATTTTATACATCCCTCTTTTGAACCCCTTAATCTCAACCATTTTCAAAATAAATTAGTAGTTTAGAAAGTAGACTCAGAGCACTTCGATCCTTGTTTTTGTTCCATCTCAAAATTTTGAGTGTAACTATCCTCAATTTCATGTCCAAGGTCAGCATTTCCTGATTTCAGAAAAAAAGTGGCCACTTAAGGCCCCTTTTTTGGGAGCCATCTTGGTGCACTTACCCCGAGTTATTATTCTACTATATGAGCATACATGGAAATTAGCTACTTAAACTATTCAAATTTACCTTGCAAGACACAGTGGTTCATTCAGAACAAAAACATAAAGAAATAAAGCTTGATAAAGTCCATACATGCATAGTCTCAATGATTTCTTCTCAATAGTTTGTGCTTTAAATATCAAATGAACTTTAAAATAAGGTCGAGTGCCAATCCAATGATAGTTTAAGCCTTAAAAGTTATAACATGCTAGAGAAAAGTAGTTCTACAACTTTACTCCTGAAAAATAGTTCTATATCCTAAGGAAACTAAAGAAACTTTTCCTTAGCAAAGGAAAATGAAACTTTGAATCCAAACCTTTCATCTATCAATGCCTCTCTTTTATAGCTGCAGAAAGAATAAAATGTCACCACAACACAAAAGTAATCACTACTAAGTGTTAGCTTTTGATAGCACATGATTTGATAGTAGATCTTTAGCTAGATCACAAAAATATTTTCTCATCAATTCTCAACTAACACATTAATTCTTTTTAGATATTTAGCAAAGATATAGGTTTGTAAATGATTAAATCCTAGAAACACAGCCTGGCAAAAAGGTCTGATTGACCAATCACATCATCCAAAGGCACTGACTCACAACTTCCATCCAGAAAACCAAGAAAAGAAAAAGGTCGGCAAGCTCCGAAAAACTCCCAAAAGATATCGCTTCATAAGAAGAGCAATCCGCTCGTAGCGAAGAGATGACATGTCAAACAAGTGGAAAATTTTGAGCTCATGAATATAGCCCCTTAGAAAACCTATGATGATCCAGTGCATGTGCCTTGACTCTCTCTCTAAAGGAAGGAGAAAAATTAAAGCTACATAGCCACCATGTGGCACATTGCACACCTTTCTGATAAATCTACTTGAGCACAAGCACATCTGAAACTGAAAAAATTATACAAGCCAAAAATCAAAACGATCGAGGCAAAAACGCTTCACAATTCTAGCGACACACATGGGGTCTTTGCTTGCAGAGGCACGAACCTAGGCCTCTGGTAATTCTTAGAGTTTGAGGAAAGTGGAATGTTGTGCCTCCTAGTCTGCATTAGTTTTTCGGATGAGAGTATGGATCTACCTATATGCTTTATCTAGCTCGCAAGCCTCTTTAAAAGAGACAAATCCCCATCTAGAAGAAACTATTCCAAGGTGATAATAGAGTCGAGAAAGAGGATAAATATCACACTCAATATCATTATCCATGGGAATTGTACTTGAACCTGGGAGTTCCGCAGAAATCTAGATCTTGTGTCAGATTGCATTTGTGCCCTACTCAACTGTTAGTACATCTTCATCTGGTGAAAGAAGAGGAGGTAGCCCATAGTTAACCAAGACACCAAAGTCCTTCTTGATCTCGACGACCCACTTGTTCAATGTTGTCTGACACTCTTTACATTTTACCTCAACCTTGTGATAGTTGATGATCTCATTAGGTTTGATAGAGGCAACCCGCCGATCGGGAATCCCCACTTTTTTAGTGCCTTATTAGTGGCTACACATAACTTGGAAATGAAGCTTTTTTATTCTGCCGCTCGGGGTGAGAATTTTTGTATATATAAGTGATCGGCCATCGGGCCAACCTTACCATTCAAATCCTGAACATCTCTTAAGAATAGTAAAGTAGGCCTAAGAATTTTAACACCAACTATGATCTGCTCCCAATGCATGGATACCAACTTCTTCATTATTAGGAGGGTTCCAGATCCTCATGCAGTAGCTAGCTCCTGGTTAAACTGATCCTCTCTTGCTCTTGCACTTTCCTCCATTTTACTTCTCTCTCTAAGGGAATTTTTCAATTATGAGCTTAGCCTTCCAATCTCTTGTTTTCAATTTTTTGCTTCCGATTGGGCCTTTTGAAGATCATTAGAAGTTTGAGATCAGACATCATTCATCTCTCTTTTCATATTTTCAATTTCAACACAAAGTTGAACTTGTTCACTTTGAGTGTTGGCAAGCAACTTAGATGTTTCCCCTTATTGGCCTTGAATTTTCCTTACACGGGTCATTTCAGCTTCTCTAGCTCAGATCTCATTTTGCAATTTGCTCACTATTTCCTTCACATTTTCCAACTCTACCTCATGCTTCTTCAATTTCCTGTCCATCCTTTCATAGTCAACATATACCACCTTCTAAGTGGCCTTAGCTAGGACCACTTTGTCATGCAAACAAGTTTTGTTCAAGTCTAGGCCCAAGGAATGAATTTCGTCATCCTCCATCTGCATTTTCCCTTTGGCCTTGGAAATAAGTGGCTTCATAGTAGTGATTAGCAGAGAGTTTTTCTCTTCATTGAAGCAAGCTTCAATTTTATTGGTAGCAGGCATCTTGGCATTTTTTAGCAATATTTTTTTCTTTTTGACTTGTCGAGCCTACTTGGTAGCATCAAAATGGCCTTGAAGAGTTTGAGGAACATCAATGCTCTATGCTGCAATGGAAGCACTAGGAGGTAGTACAAAAAGGGTAACATAAGGGGAAATTTTGGATGTATGGGCATGCAGGGACGTAAAAGGTAGCGTTATCATGGAAAAAGGTAGGATACCAAATTATGCAGGGGAAAAAATAGTTGGGGTGAACAAAGAAATAGGCTTATGGATAGGGGTCTTCCTGGTAGTAGATGGGTCAGGAGTGACGGGTAAAGAAGGGGTCTCAGCTATTTCAATAGGGGCCCTTGACAAGGTGATTAAAGAATTAGTAGCGGTCATAGCAAATGATACTCCTTCAACACGCATAGTAGCTTCAAAAAATTCATTGAAAATGGTAGGGGGTACATTTAGGATTATCAGCTCAGTGTCTCAGGATAGAGGATTCATTTCCATGGGAGGAAGTGGGGGATTAACCGAAGATATAGAAACAGGAAGAAGAGGGCAAGCGAAACTTACCTGAGCCACAGTAGTCGAAACACTTTGTAAAATAGACTTCACTTCTTCTTCTTATCTGGCCAACACATTAGGGGCACCTAGATCTTGGATCCATCTTCTCTTTGCATGACTAGAATTCTACCTTGCACTCTAAAACCAAACACATATAGTTGCGATATCATTTCATTCAGTCAATGTTGGAGGATGGACAGGTAAAGCTAGAAAAGATACATACAAATGCCAATCCAATAGATATGTTTATGAAGGCAGTGACAAGGGAGAATTTGAGCTCCTCTTCAGCTTCAGTTGGCCTTGAAGGTTGAATTTAAGTATAACAGAGCAACAGGGTCCAAGGTGCTTATTTCCAGTGGGAGTTGGAAGTGTAGTGATGTCATCGAAGATCAATCTCCAAGTGGGAGATTGTTTGGCGTGGAGCCTGATCAATCTCCAAGTGGGAGATTATTGGTATGTGGTGACTAATCATGATATAGTATACACTCTTCATGTATCCTCACGACATTGCCAAAAAAGGAAAAAATCACCAAAAAAAAAGACCTTGTAGAACCCTAATCTGGAAGCTTCTAAGCTTGGTAGAATGGGTTGGGATGGGAGTTACACTATGATGAAAAAAAAGGCAATTATTTGCAAGATTATAATAAGTATTGCACTAGAAAATAAAATCATTGGATGACTGCAGTTTTGTGGATGTAGCCCGGATTGGGTGAACTGCATTAAATTCTCTGTGTTAATGTTTTTTTTGTGTTTTATTCCTCTGTTTTATTAATCAAATTTGCATTTAATTGTTAGATATCTGCCTTCTAACCCTAACAACAAGTTGCTAGGAGAAAATATGTGAAATAACCTTGTATTTAATGCTGACATCAGATCTAGGAGAATAAAATCCTGCCAAGAATTTGAATTTAATCTAGACCTCTAAGCTAAGTAGGACTCACATGCTAGTTGGGGGGTATAAGTCCCATTAGGCTAAGCTTGGGAAACACTTGTCAATAAAGACTTAGATTCATGTCAAATCTAGATTGAGGCCCCAAAACCTAGATGGGACCCATATGCCCAAGGTGGCATATGAGTCCTAGATCACTAAATCTAGGCCATACAATAAAAAAACGCATGAATTATGATTGGATGTTGATATTTCTCAAGATTAATCTTAGAAATATGAAATAATTAAGGCTTTTGGATGCAAAATAAGGCCAATTAAAGCATAAAGAAGTGCTTTTTAATTAATAAAACCTTAAATTAGTGTGAAAGTGTAAAGACACTTTATAACACCCCAAATAAGGCACAATTAGGTCCACTTAGTTTACAAGGGCCCAAGACCTAATGTGAATGTGTTAAACACATTACAACACTTAATCAAGGCAATATTAAGCTTAATTTAACAAGGAGGGCCCAAATAGGTGTGAAAATATAGAGGGATACATTTTCCTACAATACGTTTATCCCCCACTTTAGTGAGAGGAGGAACCTGTTTCAAACTCACACTAAATTAGATGAAACTCACATCAAGAGGGGTTCAAATGTACCAATGCTAGTAAGATATGAGGAAAATGACCAAGAGGGTTGTGTAAGCCCCCAAGATCAAGATCCTATGGCAAACCAACATAGCACAAAAGAACATACATGAAAAATAAGGTAAGGAACAATAACAAGGAACAACCATACACTGCCAAAGACAAAGAGAAAGAAAAATAGAAACAAAAGGGGTGGATCAAGTTTGACCATTTGTCCCACAAATTGTGGATTAGATCTAAGCTATTTTTTTGAAAATTCACACTCACTCTAAGGCAACAAAACATCAAGCTATTCATTGGGTAAGTATCCAAAAGGGTGAGACACATACACATGTGGCCGATATGCAATCACATAAACAAGCAAGTGGCTATGGGAAAGTAATGACTAAGTATAGCTTCTTGTTCAACCAGATCAAAGCTATACCTTTGTTGGCAGTTCAATTCACACCTCTAGTATGCAAATTATAAATGGATAGCTATGCATAGATTAACTGCTCTTCAAATTAGGAGGGGAAGCTTCCTCTTCACTGATATTTCTTAAAGGAAGTAAACTAAAACTAATCTTTAATCTTTTTGTTCATCTAGGAGTGTAAGGTTATAAAACTCTAGCACTATAGCTGAGATTTTCTCTTTTTGAACTTCAACTACAACTAAGCCTACTCTAATGATGCTTTTCACATATCAAGTAAACTTAGAAATTGATATTTGATAGTAAATAGGGAATTATTCTTTGACACAAAACTCACAGAAACTCACTCCCAACACACACCTTAAGACTCATTATACTTTAGATAAAATCTAAAATAAATATTATATAAGTGAAACACATAAAACAAAAACCTAAAATAGTAGATTAAAGTAGCAAAGTAGGTATAAGATTTCCTTTTCTCAAATTTTAAGTAACAAATATTACACTTCTAGGATAGTAGGATTGTAGCAATAACATGCTTTCAGTTTACTGATCAACCATAATACATTGACACAAGTAACACATAAACTAAGCTATATCTTGCAACAAAGGTAGGAATACAAGTTTTCTCTTACACTAAGTGAACTAGCACTGAATAACAACTTGCAAGAAAAAGTAGGCTCAACAAATTTCAATCATAATAACCATTAAAGGAAAGTGGGAAAGGTTTCACTTATTTATACAAAAGTGAGGAGTACAAAACCCTAAAATATCCTTTCTTTGACAACAAAGACTTTTCAACTCGCAAGATTTATTTCTAAAACTAAAACAAGATAACTATCTAACAACTTACTTAAAGCAAAAAATAGGGAAAGTTCCAACTATTACAACTTGATTATTTTCTCTCTCACAAAGAGTAGATATGCATGAGACAAGAATAGCAAGAAAAATTAAAAAAAGCATCGAGTTAACTGCTACTTTAAATCTATCTTTGGAGATCTTTGTTGTCTTGATAAGATAACTCATCCATTGGTATTTTGGGAAAGTATATCCACCAAAAATTTGGTAACTGCCTCATTGTTAGGAGCATTGATACTACTTAAGGCAATATTCCACTTTTCCATGATTCCTCCATCTTGGGTCATCCCACAATAATGGGTTACACTTTTTTGCCAAACTTGACATTGAAATCAACATTTTTAGAGAAAACTTCACTTTCTGACACTTATAGTAGGTAAACTATTAGGAATTTGAAAATGATGTAAACTAGTGATTTGTGAGATTTTGTCTATAGATTTTAAATGTATTTTTTCAAATTTAAGGGGAATTAAATTATAATTTTTGTGTCTCCCTTACATTAACCTAGTTTTAATAATGTAAACAACATTTTAAAAGTGGTGTATTACTTGGTATAAATTTTCAAGGAATGAAATTTTGATTCTTTGAACTAGGTTAGTATACAAGTATCTGGTGGTTTCATTTTGTTTCATAGCATTTTGTTGAATGTTTTCTTTTAATTAAGTTTTGAAGTCAAAACATTTATAATTTAGACATAGGTGCACTTCGGCTCGCATAACTTTTTTGGTATGTATTGAAATTCAATTTTTATTTTTTTGTTGGAAAAAGGACATCAATACCTAGTTCGTATATATTTTTCAAATTTTACTATTTTTCCACAATGAGTTTTCACCAAACTTGATGTTCGGTGAAAAACCTTACACAGTAAAACTAAAAACTAAAATATAAAATATAAACAAAATATATTAAATTTATAGTTGTTGGAAAGCACGTTTCAATCACTACAATCATCCATCTTGGTTTATCAAGTTGACTCCATTTTCACCTCCTTCACAAGCTTCGATAGTAAAAAAAATGCATAAATTTTGAAATGGTGGAGGGGAAGGTGAAAAAGTGGGTTTATTAGAACCCCCCCTATATGGTGCAAGAGTGGGTTCATTAGAAGGGGGGTGGTTCATTAGAACCCCCGTCATTAGAAGGGATAAACCATTTTTAATTTTTTGATGGGAATTTCTAATTTTTCTTCATTCAAAAAATTGTAACCCACTATTGTGGGTTTACCCTCTTGTATGATCAAACTTAGAAAATTTTTGACATCTTCACCTGCTTTATCAAATCTTGCTAATTTTGGTGGCTCTACAACTAGAGTGATGACTTTCATAAATATCCTCTTGCTTTAGCATATCTTTTTTACCCTGTGTTGACCATCTTCTAACATTCCTCTATTTCTTCTACAACTTATATACTTCTGGCGCTTCTCTTGATTTTTTAATGGAAGAGTATTATACAACTCTTTTGCAATACTTGTCTTTTTGCTCACACCACACCTTTCCATGTTCTTCAACTGAGATGATGATGTTCTATGTCCATGGTGGTATTGAAAAGTACTTCTCAACATCATCTAGCTTGACGCTGCAAACAACTCGCCCATTGCTTCATTCTAAATTCCATGGGAGAATACTACATGCTAAAAAACTTGACTTTTGACTGTAAACTTGAATATGCTCAAATAAGTTCTACACAAAAGCTAAAAGTAGCTTGCTGAATTTCCTTCTTTAAAAAGCATTTCCAAATAAAATCTAAGATATGAGTTTTGTGAACATTCTCTTTGTGAAGGGACACAAATCATTTGATTTCGGAAAATGTTGATGGCTAATTGAAAAAGTACAAGCCATAAAATTTTAGGATTTTCTTGAAAAAATGTGAGAGCTAGGTTTTTATAGAATCACATTTCAAAGAGACCCAATTGATTAGATTTTTAAAATAGTGAGGTTTCCCTGAAAAATCGTGGAAAAAGTAGATTCTTGAAAATTATAAAATTTTCCAAAGTTGTAGAGAATCAAAAACCAATCTGACCCAAATTGTTGAAAATTGAAAAAGATGATCGCCTTCTTATGAAAATTGATTCCATGTAAATTTGAAGTATGAAAAAAAAAGCCTCTGAGCAACCTAATCTGGAAAATATGAAGAACTCTTAAAAAGCAACATGTTTTAGCCTTCAAATCTTGATATGAATAAAATTATTTATTTCCTCCTGATATCCTATCTTGCTTTGGATTCCACCTGCAAAAATATGTGAATTATGAATGCAAAAGCATTCTTAAATAGGTTTTGAGAAAAATGATTTTATTCTCCAACTTTAAAACTATGAAGCCAATCTTGAGTGAAGTTCTTCAAATGTAGACACTACTTCGAATGTTGAAGGATGAAATTTGAAAAATTTACTAAGGCATTGAACTTTGGACACCTTTACTTGGAGCTGACCATTTTCTTGAAATTTTAAACTTTTTGCTTGATTTTGACCTTAGTTTGATCCTTAATTCTAGGAACTCGATAAATCCTACGAAGTGGCTGATGATCTCGTTGTGCAAATGAACCATAAATTTTAGGGATGTAGGATGCTATGAATCTCTTGCTCAATTAGGGTTTTTCACCTAAAGGAAAGAGATAGATCCCACACCAGAATCTAGGCGGTTCACTCAAACTAATGCAAGTACAATGAAAATATGAATGAAATGTGCCTAGATGATATGATCTAAATGAAAAAAATTGATAAAGACTATTGATTATAAATGAAAAACCTAAGAAATGATTTTTTTTTGAAAACACATTATGATATACAAAAACACCTAGAAATGAAGGCAAATTGTAAAAAAAATGGATGAAACTAAATGTGTGCACCTAAGATCTTGCTGGAGGATGGAAATGACTTCTAAAATATTGTTGATGCTGAAAATTTGGCCTATTGGGACTCATTCGCCATTCTGGGTGAATTAGTCCTAGTTTTGAGAAAATATCCCAGGATCCGTTTCGAACAAATGGGTACCCAAACCTACAAAGAACACTTTTTAGTCTAGGAAATTGGATTCATTCGCCACTAATGGAAAATGAGTCCACTTATGAATTTCTTAAGATTTAAAAGAGGAAGCAAGAGCCCTTGATTTGTACTTTGGTTCCTAATAGTTATTCGCTCCTGAAACTCTGATTTTTGACACTATAATAGACTTTTTGTGGATTTTTTCCTTATTCTACAAGGAGATGTCTTCAACAACTTTGCAACTCAATCCTCAATGATTTCCAAGCCTTCAAGATGCATAAATCTGCAAACACACAAGAAAAGAAGGAGAAATGTTGAATGTTAGGGCATGGGGGTTGTCCTTGGTCAAACCCCTTTGTAGGTAATTAAATCAAAATGGAGAAATAATTTTATGAAGCATGCAATAATGGAGTTAATACCTTTCCATGAATATTTATCTTGATTTTCTATAGCAATAGAGGAAGATTTTTCCCTTGAATGTATTTGGAAGCTATCTTGATGACCTAGAATGATAAAACATTAGCTTGCTTGACTTGAAGTGGAAGAAAATGATGAATGAGTTGTGAAAGAGTTAAGAGATTATGAATTAGGGCTTAGAAGGTTGTATTTATAGGAAATTCACCTTAGTTTCCCATTAATTGGATCCCTAAGGCTGGCATGGAGGAAAATAAGACTTAAAATCCAACTTTTCCCGCTTAAACCCCGAAAATGGCTCAAATGGGACTCATTCTCCATCAAGGGAAAATGGGTCCCACCTGGATGGGATTTATTTTCCATCAAGGGCGAATGGGTCCCACATGGGTCATTTTGCTAGCTGGAAGGTCGAGAGATAATAAAATCACATTTCTCGATTGTTCTAGTCAAGTATTTGATCAATTTATGCCTTGGGATGCACAATATGGGAAAATAGGAGCCTATTAATGATACATCAATGTAAAGGTAAATTAGGGCTTGGGACACAAAATTCAATGTGAAAGTGTGATTAAATACACTTTACAACACTAAAATGGGGTCCGCATAGCCTAGAAAGGGACAATATCTAATGTGAATGTGTAGGACACATTACAACACTAGATTAACATTAAGTTTATTTTACAAGCCTTCTAGATTGATGTGATAATGTATTTAAATATTTTTTATAATGTTGAATTAAGAAAATATAGGTCCATTAAGTCTAGAGAGGTGTGAAACTATTCTACAACACCTTCACAAGACATCATTTAATCCATTTTATTTTATTTGCAAGGGTCCAGGACCTAGTGTGGTTGTGAAAAACACCTCACAACACCAAATCAAGGCCTCATTAAGTCCAATTTGTCATTAATTATTCCCAAATCAAGAAAGTTTCCTTTTTTCTATGGTATAGGAGCCTGATTGAATCTGAGGTGATTTTTCAGGAGGCAACATTTGATAAAAACTAATTCTAGACCCCCAAAATCATGGGCACCCATGGCTACCAAGGGAACCTTTACTCAGTAGAGATAGATATTTTTCTATGGTTTTCAATTTCTTAATTCTTTTTGGCCTTCAGATGAATTCTCATTTCTAGATGTTTAGGAGGTTTGATGAATTGATAGCTGGATTTGTTGGATAGCTCAGAGAATTTTGAGGAAGAACTCATAGATGTTGTATTTCCTGAAAACTGAATTTTGTGGGGCAAAATCTTGAGCGCCCTTGCCTAGTTGGGGCACCCAACTCCTCTAGAGTTAGAATTTTTTAAAATATTTTCAATTTCTTTCCTTCATTTTCTCTTCCTATTTAATTAGCAATATCTAATGATTGGAAAATCCTCTGAATTCATCATTGATTTCTTTGGAGATCCTGCTAGAATATGAAGGAATGTTATGAAGACTGCATACCCTAATTTTAACTTTCAGGCACTCAAATCCTTCGGCATCCCTAGCTACTTGAGGCACCCAAACTCTCCAAAATTATTGATTTTTTGGACATTTTCAATTTTCAATTTTTAACCTTCCATTCCTTGTCCTCCATTTGTTTTGAAACTATGGGTGATTGGAGAATCTAAGGATCCGATAGAGACATTCATTGAAAACCCTAATAGATGGATTAGCCCCTCCAAAACTCTAGGCACCCTTGGCTACCTGGGGCGCCCAAGAATCCCAAAGATAGTTTATTTTCTGATGATTTTCATGATTTCCAGTTTGGCCCTTGTTGAAACTTCCTCATTTTATTAGAGATTCTAGCTAACTGATCGATCTGACGGACCTGTTGCTAGATTCACTATGGAGCCAAAAGGATTTTGAACAAAATATCTTGGTGGAATGAACCCTAACTCCATCATTTGGCACCTTGAAGGGTTGAGTGCCTTAGGATAGTAGGGATGCCTTTACTCTCTAGTGTTAGTTTTTTAACTTGAAATTTTCAACTTTTCCTTTGTTCTCACTCTTTCCTTTGTGCTTAGTAGCCGAGGTTGAAAAATATTCAAGGCATGAATGGTTAGGTGCCTAGAATAAGCATGGGCACTAGGCATCTCTAGAGTCAGTCAAAATTTCCTTAGTTTTCAAGATTCTCCAACATCCTTCCTTTGTTCTTTGTTCCTCAATCATCTTTCACAATTTCTCTATCTGTGTAGTGTTTGAGACTTTGAATCTTATACCTGGTAGCTGACCAACCTCCATTAATGACCTTAGAGCTCTAGTTTAGCTTTTGAATTAGAAGAATTGACCCATTAGAGAAAGACTGATCTTTTGATGATTATGACTTAACCAACCTGATGAGGAAGTATTTTAAGCCAATCAAAATCAGTTTGAACCCTTGGAGTTAGACATTCTATTTTTATAAAAAAATTATCTTTAGAAAATTTTGCTAACATCCATTTGAGAAGGAACCCAGAAAATCCTAGAAAAAGTCTATTTTTAGAAACTTTCTATTTTTTGAAAATTTCCTAAAATTTAGGGTTGAAAATCTGAGATCTGGGTTTTCTGGACTAGGTCACTTTGAGCAGACCCAGATCCTCATATTTTAATTTTTTTTAGTTTTTGACTCTCACGCATGACATGCAAAATCCATTTTCGACTTTATTTTATAGTTTTTGACAAGACTTGTATCATTTCTTCAAAATACCTAAGTGTAGCATAAATTTTAATTTGGGGTACAACAACCTCCTAATAACTTTGATAAGGCACCACACAACAATGAACTTCGAGCTTAATGAGGCAAGCAAAGCTTCGTATGCTAGAAACTCATGAACAAACAAGATGGCTCCATAGGCAAACAAAGTTTGTTATCTAAGGTGGCCATATAACATAAATTATAAAATAGTGTAAGTTACATTCAAAGGAGTCTTTCTTAGTTTATGTAAGCCTTAACTCAGGGAACACCGTGCCTAATGTCTCAAGTGAGGACCAATTGAAGAATAGAAGATTCACAACTTACGGGATGTAGTGTGTTGCATCAAGCCACTAAGAAGAATATAATATGCTAAGAGAGATCACTCTCTTGAAGGAAATCACACCCAATGTCAGCACAAAGCGCAAGATGCATCGCATGAAGTAAGGAAACTACACAATGAAACATGAAATGCAAAAGAATAATGCCAATGTATGCCTCCACTTTAAAGAAATTGATAAACACCATGTTGTGAGCAATTAATTTAATGTAGAAAATGATAATTTCTAACAATAAAGTGGACATGAGAGCTTATTTGGAAAGCCCTGTGCCAATTCATATGTTTCCAAATGAAGCTACATCATGAAAAAGGAATGGGTTTCCCCCAAAATGAAACTCCAAACACATGAGGGATCCATGGATTTGGCGTCAGTATGTTCTTGCTACAATGTTATTACAGAGCTTATAACTATCATCTTTCCCCAAATACTCATGGAATAGGAATAATGACACAAAGAGAACAAAAACAAAGAAAAACCTCTTAGGTCAACATGGAAGAGACATGAATGTATCGACGCTTTGTGTCATCCCCAAAAGGAAAACACAAGACAAAGAAAAGATAAACGGAAAAGATTTTGGTTCAAAATGGAAGAGACATGAATGTCTCGATGCCTTGGATCATCCCCAAATAGAAAACACAAGACAAATAAAAAGATAAAATCTTACAACATATAGAAGAATGTAGATACAAATAGAGAAATGTCATAAAGAGAGAGAGAGAGATCAAATAGAATCATATAGGGAGATCACATTACACACATGCAATCACATGAAAGAAAGATGAAAACAATAAATGCAAAAGACTAGTAAGGCACATACAAGTCAACCTATTAGCAGATCGTCTGCATCCTAATCATGTTCATCATATAGGAAAGGTAGAAAACTAGCCAAAGGGACAATAGCAAGTGCCAAACTAGGGCCATCACCAACTACAACACTCTTCCTAGGAGGATTATCATTTAATTTCTCATAGAAAAGGAAAACAACGTATTCAATTCATTATGCACTTCTTCATCAATCTTAGAAACCTTATCATCGTCATCCAAGTTAATCACAACAGGAGATCGACTAATAATGTCTAAAGAAGGATTTATCTCATGTTGTGGTATAGGATCTTTTTGTTTCAGAAATGTGGGAGATTCATCATGTATTGCTTTAGTTGAGTTTGGATTTTAATTTTCTTTATTGTTTTCTTCATTTAACCTTCAAGCAAGAGCATGACATCTATGCCAATGCTCTCTAGAATTTTTGTTTCTTTTAGTATGATTTTCAAGTTGCATTTGTGTAGGATCTAGTTTATCAACCATAGGTTTATTTTCTTCCCTAAGGGGAGGAATGGAAGGAACCATGGAAGGTTGTTCAACCACTTTCTCTTTGGCTTTGTAAACTTGTTTTATTTTAGGAGGGATGACATGATTTTTTCCGTTATCTCTTGGCATTTTGTAGGAAATAGACAAAGGATTTATCTTAGGTTGATCTTGGTTATTTGGAATGTCTTTAGGTTCAATCATGGTTTCGTCAAGGGTGGTAGGCATATTGATAGGTTGAGGAATGTTTTAAGGGATAATTTTGCTATGCATTTCACCTTGAACTTTTGATAGGATTTGAAAAAGAAGTTTTCTCAAGGTTTTATAGGTTCCATAGGCTTAGGTCAAAAGAAATCTAGTGAAAAGTTTCCATGGGAAGACAAAGGGTTAAAGCCACTATGGTGTATAGTGAAAATTTTAAATTGTCAAAGGGAAAATTTAAGCATTTATGCGCAACTGATAGGATGACTTCCATGGAGTGTAGCCATTGGTAACCAAGCTTCACACAGAATTGGTCCAACATTGAGCTGATGGAGAATGAGACATCTAATTTTTTTAGTCCTATTTGTAAAGGAAGGTTGATCAATCCCATCATAGGGAAAGAAAAACCATTATGCATGTTTATCCATGCTTTTGGTTTGTCATATGTTTCTTGATAAAGTTCATGCACGAGTAAGAATTCTTCTGTGATCACATTCTCTCCACAAACAGGATCAATTAATATCCCATTAGTGGGCTTGTCATTGATTCAACCAGCTATGTAAAGAGGACCATATGTTGCATTTCAAATAATATTCGTAGATGAGAAAGAAATGTCAAGAGACTTTCTAGTTCAACCCTTATGAGTTTGATTTTTGATAATTGTAACTAAACTTTTTTAATAGTATCCATATCCATAGGACTAGTATCCATAGGATATTGTTCAATAGTATCCATGTTGTCATCATCTGTGTCAATAATCATCACATCATTCTTTGTAGTTTCACTAGCTTTGAAAAATGAAATATTGTGTTTTGGCATAGGGTTGGTAAAGATTTTCAAGTTTTGGTTTAGGATGGGAAATGGTCTTCTTTCCTTGACCATTAACTCCTCCAATTTGAACTCAACCAAAATCTATGAGGTCTTGCACAAGATGTTTTTAAGATGCATACAATGTTTCATGTCAAGTCTATTTTGTCAGTGATAATGGCAATAAGAGTTTGATCTAAAGTTTAGAGGTAAAGTCTTATTAGGATCCGGAGTTTTAATGGGAGACAAGGTGATCTTTTTTTGTTCTACAAGTTGTGACATTGTGTTATGAAGGGCATTGGGTAGGGGAGTGAATTTCCTTTTCAAGTCCCCATAGTTAAAGGGTATCGTCGCTTTTACAAAAGCTACTTGGGTATTGACATGTTGAGTTATTGTCAAGGGAGATTTAGTTGGAGGAAACCTTTATTTTGTTTCCTAAAAGGTTGGTAATTTTTTTTTCTTTGCTAACTTAGACTTCTCAGTTTGAATAGAGGTGGATTTTACATCACAACTACTAACCGAGTTTTAATAATCATAGAGGGTGGTACATAAGTGCATGAAGGAGGGTAATTTAATCATGGTAAGCTTATCTTGTATCTTACTTTCTAAATTCTCTATGAACATTGTTTGAAGGTGAGGGTCAGGAACCTTTACATTGATTTCAGAATAAAGCGATTGATAGCATGAAATAAAGTCATTAATCTTTTCTTCTTTTTTCTCAAATCTCATCAGATTAGCCAAGGTCATTTTAGGAGTTATATGCACTTGAAAATGGTTGAAAAATTCCTCAACAAGTTCATTTAATGAACAAATTGATTTTTTTTGTAACAAACAAAACCATTCTATGCTGTTATCCTTCAAAGATATAGGGAAAAGCTTAGCTAAGAGTTTATTGTCAAGAATAAAGTCACTACATAAGGTGGTATTTAAAGTGGAAATATGGTTAGAAGGATCTCATTTTTCCCCCATATTTCTCAATTCTATGCACCTCTATATCTTGTGGCATTGGCATTCTCAATATCTCCAAGGACAAGGGATTACTTTTGACATAATATGTAGGTGGTCCATTTTGATTTTGGTTTAGGTGAATATGGTCGAGGGGTATATGTCTTTGAGGGAGTAGTGAATGGAATGATTATGGGAGGTAAAGTGGTAGGAGATATGGCATGTGATGCCACAAAGGTACTAGGAATGCTAGCATAAATACCCAAGGAAGGAATGTAATTACTAGTAGGTTGCATTGTTATTGTAACTTGAGGATTGCTATATGTAGGAATAGAGGCAATGGTTGTAGGAGGAGTAATTTGAATTCCTCATTAGCTTTGGACATTGTTTGAAGGTAAAGCACAACTAGTGGTTGATGTTCAAGACATTTCCCAAAAATTTAAACTACGTTACGCACAAGATCAATTCCATCTTCAATTTCAATCATGTGATGCATGTTATCTATGACAAGGATAGCTATGGTTGAAATGTTTTTAGTACTTATTTGATTTTTTAGGTTTTCTAAGTCATCATGAATTTGAATTATGTTTTCTTATGGAATACTAGCAACCATTCTTCCAACATTTGAAACACTACTTGAAGGTAAAAAGTTGTCAAAGGTATGGTCCATACCTAGTGAAATAGTGTCAACACAGGTAGTGAAAGAGCTAGAAAACCCAAGATCCACAACGATAGTAATATCACAGGATTACATGGGTCTCAAACTTCATCTCACTATAACTATATTATAAATAGGACACCAAGCTGAAAAGCTCAGGCAAGGGATAATCAATAAAATGCAAGATGCAATGAACACAAAATAAATGCTATGGTCTAATTATGATTGAAATAAAATTAAGCTAGATGTAATGAAATGAAAGTGACAAAAACTCTGTAAAATAAAATAGATAACTAATACTAGCAAATAGAAACAAAGAAATAAAGTTGTTAATGCTGGAAAATGTAGTTTAAAATTTGAAACGGGACTAAATCACCCATAGGGGTGTATGAGTCTCAATCAAGGTTTTTTAGGGATTTAAATTGTAAATAACTGTCATGAAAAACTGTATACTTTTCTTGATATGGGAATAATTGATGACAAATTGGACTTAATGATGCATTGATTTGGTGTTGTGAGGTGTTTTTCACATCCACACTAGGTTTTGGACCCTTGTAAACTAAATAAAATGTATTTATTGATGTCTTGTAAAGGTGTTGTAAAGCGTTGTAAATGATTTTCACACTTTTCTAGACTATTATTAAGCATATAAGTCTAATGAACCTATTTTCCCCTTATAAAATGTATTTAATTGCATCTTCACATCAATCTAGAAGGCTTATAACTTAAACTTAAACCTAATCTAGTGTTGTAATGTGTCTTACACATTGCATTGGATGTTGTGCCTTTCTAGGCTATGTGGAACTTATTTTACTGATGTAAAGTGTATTTAATCACACTTTCACATTAAATTTTGTGTCCCAAACCCTAATTTACCTACACATCATCATTAATAGGCCCCTATTATTGTGCATCCCAAGGCATAATTTGATCAAATACCCAAGGAAATCAACATAAGAATTGAGATTCCTCATTCCCCAATATTCCAACTATCAAAAGGGCCCCTCTGGGACAAATTCAGCCATCTAGGAAAATGAGTCCCCACTAGGTGGGAATAAGTCACCTAGCATGGTGACTTAGTCCAATTTGGCCTATTTTTGAGGTTTGAGCAGGAAATTTTGGAAGTTTAAGTTTATTTTTCTTTCATGTTAGCCTTAGGGATCCAATTAATGAGAAAATAAGGTGGATTTCCTATAAATACAAGTCTATAAACCATAATTCATAACCTAATAATTTCATTCATTATTCATCACATTCTCAAGTCAAGCAAACCAGGGTTTTAACATTCCAAGTCATTGAGATAAGATTTTTCAGACATTCAATGGTAGATTCTTCATGTTTTGCTACAGAAATTCAAGATCAATCATCATGGAAAAGTATTAACTCCATTAATTCATGCTTCATTGTATCATTTCTTCATTTTGGTCTAATTACCTAAAAAGGGGTTTGACCAAGGCAAACCCCCATGCCCTAACATTCACCATTTCTTTCTCTTTCATTGCGTGTTTACAAATTTAGGCACTTTGAGGGTTTGAAGATCATTAAAGACAAGGTTGAATACTTTTTGAAGACACCTAATTGCTGACCAAGCCAAAATATCAATAAAAAGTCACTTTCAGGCCTGGAAATCAGAGTTTCAGAACTGAACACCTATTAGGAACCAAAGTGTAAATTGAGGGATTCTATTTCCACTTTCAAATTTTTAGAAATTTAGAAGTGGACTAAGTTGCCAAAAATGGTGACTTAGTCCCACTAAACCTATTTTTCAAAGGTTTCTATAGATTTGGATACCCATTTGACAAAAACGGGTTTTTGGGTAGCTTTTCGAGATCTAGGACTAAGTCACCCAGATTGGAACAAGTGTCCTAGTTGACTTTTGCATTAGTTTTATCAAGATTCTAGACCCTCATGCCATCCTATTTTAGCGTCCAGGTGCACAAATTTAGTTTTACAATTTTTTGTTCTGTTTCATAGTCATTTCTAGGTCATTTAGTTCATGTTTACATATCACAATGTATTTTCCAACAAGTTGCATTTCTTAGGTTTAGCATCAATAAATCATATCTTTTATCAGTTTAGTACATTTATAACATTAGATATAGACACATTACATCCATTTTACATTAATCTTGAATGTATACATTTCCCATTTTAGCCCATCTCTCTCCTTTTAGGTGAAAAACCCTAGAAACGTGAGAGAGCATTAGAGTGCCAAAACCGTTGTCCACAATAACAATCACCATAGAATATCTAGAAATCAAGCTAAACCACTTGTAATAGGACTAAATCACCTAGAGGGGCATATGAGTCCCAAATTAGGGATTTTGCACCGCATTCAAAAAATTATGTGTGAATGTTATTTTTTTTGTTTTGGATGATGTCATTTTGGATGATGTCTAAACTAAGTGAAATGTAGATTTCAGATAGAATTCGATGATGCAAGAGACAAAAATGCAACCTATATGCACTTTCAATAATGCAAGATTTAGAAACCCTAGATTCCAAATAACTAATGCAAGACCTAATGCAATGTTAATGCAAGCTAGATCTAGGATTATGATGCACTCCCAATCAAAAAATAAGTTGTTCTAAATGTATGTTGACCAAAATGAAATGAAGTAAATGTGATAGTGTTGTTAGGGGTTCTATCCCTTTGGGAGATATAACACTAGAGTTACAATCCTATTTCCTTTAAGTTTCACTCAAGGAAACCCTAGAGATCTCAATTGAATGATAGAATGAGAGATATTTGATAAAGGTTGTCCTAGGGTATGTTTGGAAACTAAAGATGGGTTCACCACAAAGCTAGGGATTTAAAAGACAAGTAACATGAAAAACCTAATGATCAAACCTAATGATATGCAAGACTTGAATAGATGACCTAGAAATGAATGCCAAATAGAATGGGAAATTGAGAAATTAGAGAGGTGTACATACCTAGAAAATTGTAGAAGCTCAAAATCAACTCTGGAATGTTGAAAATATTGAATTTAAGGCACACTAGGACTCATACACTAGGCTAGGTGTATTAGTCCTAGATTAGGGTTTCTAGGCTAAAACGAAACTATGGTGATGACAAGTCTAGATCTTTAAAAATATAGAAAAGTGGCTATATTGGTACCCATATGCCAAAAGTGACATATTAGTCCTACTTGGATTTTTTGGAGTATCAAGGTATTAATCTATTCTTCAATCTCTACTCTATCTTCTCAACCTGATTTCCAAATTTGAAATGTCAAATTATGCTTTGTAGATGCCTTTTAGTGATCTTGTAAACAAGTTGACAACTTTGACAACTTTGCACACTTGACTACTTATTTCCAATCTTTCTCTTCAATGTGTCTTCAACCTAGATCTACAAATCACACACTAAAGAGAGGGGAAAAAGTTGTTTTGTTAGTCAATAAGGGTTTTCCTTGGTCAAACCCCATTTTGGTAATCAAACCTTGAAATGAAATCAAATGAAATGGAGGAATGATACATTTTCCTACACTACATCAATATAACAAGCATAGTCAATGGTCTCCACTCAATACTAAGGTGTTGGATATCTAGATTATATCATGTACTTTTCCATTTCATTCAAAGAGATTTTCTTCCATTATACCACACTATTTTCTTGAAGATTTTATGAAATTATGAACTAAAAATCAACCTCTTTTAGAATGAGAAATCATTAAAAATGGTTGTTTACATACCCCCATTTTTCATGCATAAATACTGTATGGTTTTTCTTGATTATTTCTTTACAAAAGATTTGAATTTATGATATAACTCAAATACCTAAGAATTTTGACAAGCAAATTATCGAGCTAAGTATACTTGGAAAATTCATTAATCAATGGTATCATTTTCCAAGATTACAAGATCTTTTTAAGAAAAAAAATAATTATTCTCACTATTAACATAGTAGAGTTTCTAAACAAAATAAAAAACTCACCAACCATCCCCAAGCAACAATTGCCAATTTAGTATAAAAAATTGAAGCAAAAGGGGAATCATTTTCATCATCCTCTCATCACTAATGTATAGTATGGAGGACATCATCGAGTTATTTTGAGCTAATAGTTAATCAAAGTAAAGCTCTAGAGCCATGACAGTAACCATGAAGCCTTCTTAGAAAATTTCCATGAAACCCTCAAATGTGAGATAGTAAAAAAGAAACCATAATATCCCCTTGATAGATTGAAACTATTAATAGAGTTATAGTCATTAACTTGATTTTTGGCTTCAAATAAATAGATTTGAACTTGTAGATTGACCAAGGTTTTTTTGAGCTAAAGTTTAGTCTGAACGCTAGACTCAAAAATAAGGATATGGGAGTAGAGATTTGCATAGAGAGTTAGGGATTCAATTTAAAGGGAATTAAATTATAAGAGAAGGAAATCAAGCATTAAAATATTTATGTATGATTAAGGATAATTTGTTTGAAGGCCTGGGTAGTGACATTATGGTTTGGAGAAATGTAGAGTAGGAAAAGAGATCCTAGATCCAACAAGGATTAGCTCCTTTTTAATTTTGCTCCGTATTCAAACAAAAAAAAACTAAGGTTGATGATTGGCTAGTGTCCATAAGAGATCCAATATCCTAGGGTTTTATCCTTTTGAGTTACAAAGATGACAAATTTTTTGTGTGTTTTAACAAGCCTATTTGACATAAATTGTAGATCTAAAAAATGTAATTAATCACATAGGAAAAAATAAAATTTGATAGAACATTTATAGATTTGCAAAGGAGATACAAAGAGGAATTTTTTATTAAAATTTATGCCTATATTGGATGGATAATAGTAGTGGTACCCTTGTCCAGAGATGCTACATTTCTAGAATCTAAAAACTTTAGGTGGTAGGCTATACTCTTCTATATGTTTCCTATGACTTGCTATTGACGAAATCTCTAGACCTATCCTACACACATGAAAGGAGGGGGAATAGTTGTGCTATATAGGGGATTTTCTAATTCAACCCCCATTTTTATGTTTCCACCTTACCTAACAAATGATGATGATCAAGAGGGTGTGCCCTAAGTTGGGAAGAGGAAAAAATAATAATTGATTGAAATGATAAAATGATAAATGATAATTTTACCTTGATATGAAATATCTATCATGGTGATTTCCACACCATGAGTTTCCTCCAAAGGTTTTTTGATAGATTCTTGAATGAATTGAAGAACTGCAATAGGTTAGTCCATAAAAAGTAATAGATTGTTGTAAGTAGCATGTAGAGGATAACTCATACATCTTCAAAATAATGATATGATTGGTCATAATAATTCCTTCTCATTTCTTTCTAATGCCTTGCAAACATCATCCTAATTGATCAAGTACATTATAATATGTTTCTTATTTTTCTCTTAACTACCTTTTAGGATTCTCAATTGATTTTCAAATTACCTAGTTATTTTAAATGGTGAAAGTATTTATATGTATTTCTTCACTTTTTTAAAATTAATTATAAAAATCTGACAAATGAAATTCATTTTTTAATTGTTAAAATACCAACAATAAAATTTAAAATAGGCTAGACGATGGTGGTACTCACATTTTCTAGACCAATTTTGGGGCTTTTGTTACTGTTTGATATGTATTAAATATTAATTCCCAATTTTAGTCAAATCTCCCAAAAATATCCATAAAAAGAGAAATTTAAGAGCATACTCAAGTCCAAGAACATAGGGGGAGCTAAACCTAGTGTGAAATTATTAGGGGTGACAATTTATGACACTAAGAAATACCAATTGTTTTCACTCTCTAATGCCAAGCCCAAGGAAATGGAGTAGGGAGCAAAGAAGAAAGAGAGCTCTTCAAAAGTGTTGACAATTGGGGAAGAACCAAAAGGCATGGTTAATAGACTCCCTTTTATCATATAAGGGATAGGATGGAAGGGGAGAGATGAAGGAAAGTCAATCATTAATATATATTTTAATATGGAATACTTTCCAATCTATCCATTAGGATTAAACATCAACTATAAATCTCCAAATTAGAGAGCTTGACTTGTTCCATGTAGATTGGTTGAACTTGCAATGCAATTTGTGATTGAGATGAGGAGTTAAAGATATTGAAGCAAGTAATTGTCTATAAAATAAAAATTAGGGGGGAGGCATGGATTTTCAATTGTTGGTTCATTTCCAATATTCAAGGAAGTTATCATAGTAGGGGTGGTCAAAAAACAACAAATTTTTAGAGTAACAAGTTGCTTGAATTTTTGGAGTGAAATCTTGTATAGAGGGGAAAGATTGAGTTGAGACTTAAGTTGCCAAAAATTTTAATTAAATATATGGGATCCTACAAATCATTAAAAATTGAATGTTTTCTTAAGAGATTCTTACCTTTAAGGTTTTTTATATTAGCAAGAGGAATAATATCTTTCTAAACTAAGTGGTTCCACCCAATGGAGGATGAGAAGAATTTATTAGAAACCATGACTTAAAGTTTGATCATACCAAGAATTTCAAATGGAATTGAAAGGAACAGTTCCATGAATTTTAAAAAGGAAGAAAAAAGAAGTTTACTATTCTAGTTGACCATGTTCCAAGAGTGGCTAGTAGAATTTGTTTTAATATAAGAAAAGTTCCTTGAGTATAAGGATTTATGATTCTCAATCCCCTCTATCTTTTGGTTGAATGTAGTGAATCCATGAAGTAGCAATAAAGCCTTTTTCATTTATATAAATGAATACATTATAGTTTTTTTTCCATAGGATCCAATCTTGTAGGAAGCCATGAATAATACTACAAAGGACATAGGAAATTGTTTTGAATGCTAAGGACATGTACTCTACAAAGCTATATGTAATGAGGAAAACTTCTAAGGATATGTAATCTACAAAGCTACATGTAATGAAGAATAGTTTTCCTAGTAGCAAGACATCATAATCTATAATATACTAGTATGGAAGGTATATAGGCTATCATAAATATTATTTTATTTTGAAAGATATTAAAGATATTATGTATTTTTAAATTTTAACTAAGATAAATTAAACAATACTTTGATTTATTATTGGATGTAAAAAATTTAAAATAAAAGAGGATATAAGTAAGAATGAGATAATACATTAATTGTCTACGAAATAATTTTTTTTTGCTATTGTAAACATACAAATATAAATAATACTTTTTGAAAAATAACTATTTATCTATCTATAATTGAAAGAAAAATTATTGAATAATTAAAATTAATGAATGTTACAATAAATTTACTTTTAAGAAGAATTAACAATAATAAAATATTTAAAAGTTGTAAATATAGAAGCATTTTATCATATAAAGCACAATTATATAATGACACTTTTATCATGATAGTTTTTTAAAAAGAAAAGTATGATAAACTTGTACAATAAAGACAAAGAAAAATAATATATATTAAAATAATTTTTTTAAAAATTACCATAAATTTTTTAATATAATAATCTTCATCAATATTACATTAAAATTAATTTATTTGCAATACAACAATAAAACTTTCAATCAAGCTTTGTATAATGAGTGATTTGTTATGTGCAAGTGATCTTACTTGTCAAAGTCATCTAGATGTTAAATTTGGTTTGAATGTGTCTTTGTTGATTTGAACTTTGACATATGACTTTTTATCACATACCATCATCCTCATCATTTATCTCAACAAACCTCTTCTCACAAACAAATATTGGGATTTTTTTCCACTACACAATGGTTCATAATAAGTGCATTTGATTCAAAGGACATGATGATAAACTCCCTCAAGTGGTCTCCCAACCCTTACAACAAGGGATTTGCACATCATAAAGATACTGGGGGAGAGCTATCATGCATCACTGAGTTGATTGGAAACTTTCCTTGTAACCACAAATTTGTATAGCAGTTCAGAAGAGCCTGGCTTATGCTCATTACCACTTGGGTTGTTCCTTTGCGGTCAGTACTTTTTCCCACCAAGGAAGGTCCTCTAAAGGTAAACAAAAGTGAGTAAGTACATCCATAGTTTTATCAATATTTTTTTGAGTGAACAAATAGAGAACACGCACAATATACTTAGCTCACACTAGCAAGATTTGTTCAATTTTTAAAAGCCCAAATTGAAGTGTGGAGGCAACCTTTTAGACAACCTGATATCACCAAAATACTTTTGATTCTCAAGATTGTTGTGAAGCATGAGAGAAGTGCATTAGCCTTTTAAATGATATTAGTTTCTAAAAAGGATTACAAAACAAGAAACACACATATTCATTTTATACTTCAAAAGCAGTAATGGGTTCTTTTTATAGAATGAAATCAACTGTTTGAAGTTGTTTTGTTCAATTTTAGACCAAATCGAAAAGCTAGTAAGTGTCTAAGTTCAATTTTAACCAACTTGAAGAGATCAAATCAATGGTTATTTTTAAACCCAAAACCGAAGTGAGTTGGCTGAAAATAGAAAACGAAAGAAAAAAATGGAAACCCTAAGCATTTAAAAATGCTTTGTCAATTTTAAGTTCAGTGCTCAGTTTTCTTCAACTCCAATTTGTTTGTGTTCTTTGATTCCAATGTGAGAGAAAAACCACCATTGTTTCTTGATGCCAACCTCCCTACAAACATTACAAAATAATTACAAATAATATTTATTTCAAGGATTTTATGGCTATTACAAAGCTAGCACTAGAAATTAGATTATATGCACCCCTAAAAATCAGATTTGATGTAAATAATAAAGTGTGCATCCCTTTGAAGGCATGGTAGAAAGATGATTTAGAAACTCCAATGCAAATCCTCATGAACAAGTTGCAATGAAGAAGTGGTCTAATGTTGGTAGTCCAAAGGTGAAGTCCCTAAGTTTTATGCATTAGCATTCAACCTACACAATGAGAGATCCTATATGAAAGCACACGACATAAAATACATTAGCATGTGACTTAAAAATTTGAAGGATGTGAGGAAGCTTCATGCTAAATCATGACTTATCAATCAAATACTTTTCTCCAACAAAATGACAGTGAGTAAACTAAATGCAACCAGAAAAATTAGGAACCAATTGAATGTAATCAAATTTGGAAGTCGATCCCAAAATCTATAATTATTAGTAATCAAATCATGAAGTCCAAAACTGACCTATCAAATCCAATACACATCCATATCAAAACAAAAAACTAATTTAAAATATATAACTTGTAGAGTGAGCACGCATATCTAATAGAGT
Organism: Sequoia sempervirens; assembly: GCA_007258455.2. Classification (NCBI taxonomy): domain Eukaryota; kingdom Viridiplantae; phylum Streptophyta; class Pinopsida; order Cupressales; family Cupressaceae; genus Sequoia; species Sequoia sempervirens. The sequence goes on from VDFB02018296.1 coordinate 42,228,577, forward strand.
TTTTTAGATAGAATAAATTTTGAAAGCCCAATCGTGAATCAACTTCAAAAGTAAGAAGCATGGAAGCCACACCAACAAGAGTAACACAAGTTGAAGTTTATGTGCCTAGCAACATTAACTCCTCTGCAGATATTTATTTTATGTCACCTAGTTCAGACCATTATCATTACTGTTATTGTAGTGAAAATACATACATACATATTTTGAAAACAACAGACATACAATAATCATTACTGTTATTCTCATAGATATACATACATATTTCAAAAGCAGTAGAGATTTTGATCTATTCATAGTGTAACAGCGAATGAAGGCTTCTTTAAAATCTTTCAAACTAATGCAATTAGTAGGTGAAAAAATTTTAGGCGCGAACTTAAAGTGGTATAAATTTCAAGCAAATGCAATTGGCAGGTGTAAAGCCACACCCACAACCTCTGACTAGCAGTCTCTGCCTACACTAAAATATTTGGACTTCTAGCAGATTGATGAATAAACTTAAAATAGTTAATAGTAGATTCATGAACGTAGATAAATCATGGCAAATAAAGATAGCAATATTAATGAGAGAAATAGTGTACTTCCTTTCCCATGCCAAAATGGAAGCATAGAGATTCAAAAAAAAAAAAAAGTAGCTTAGTCAAACACAAATCCAATGAAGAGTGTTCCTATTTCCTTGAATGCTTCAACATCTATGCATGTTAAATATATATGGAATGAATGACCATTTAACAAAGCATTTCAATAAATTGATTTTTTCTGAGAAGGAAAAATAGACCACTATCTAAAAATGAAATGTAGATTACAGTGCCCTCCTTCTAGCACTAGATGTAGATGCTAAAATCTACAAATTCTTAAACTTTAATACACATTAGCATGGTTAATCATTTAAAGGAAAACAAGCATAACATCACTATGAAATACTCCAACATGCTTCATAATGCAAACAAAACAACAAAAGATCAAATAAACTAATAAGGAGCATACAAAAAGCATGGTGCATACCTATCCCATGTAGTGGATTGGTGCTACCTTGATGTGGAAAGTATCCCTTTCCCAACCCTTGATAATCTCTTGGATGGATGTGTGATGAACAAAATCACAAGAAACTAACTATTAATGATGAAATCTATGCTAAATTGGCTGAAAATATGGATGATTTGTGGATTCAAATGACAATAATAAAATTGCATGGGTTGTGGATTCAAATGCATAAACTTGTCGATTCAAAATGCCTAAGATTGTGTCCCCAAATACAATAGAGAAAGCCTCTATTTATAAGGAAGAAGGATGGAAGAATGGAGAATAGGATGCATGTGGGATTAAACTTGAACCAATGGCATTTTTCCACTTGTCAACTTGCTAATGAAGGAGGGTGGAGAACATTTTGAACAATGTGCATGTTAAATGGATATAGGTGGAATTTGAAATTCAAAAGATGGCTTGTGGAGGAAGAGTTGTAAGAGAAGTAAATGCTAAGTTGGCTCAAGAAGAAGGACATGTAAGAGACTTAAATGCCATGTTGCAGAACAAAGTCCTTTGGGAGGGATATTTCAAATTGATGGAATATTCCAAGGATATGCCACATTTCAATGAAAATAGAAGAATTAATAAATCAACTAAATTGATTTACATGTGCAAGTTGCAAAAGCTAGAGAAAAGAGGATTAGTATTAGGAGTTAATTAGAATTTAGTTAACTTAGATGGAAGTTAGTTTGATTTCACATTTGATTTAGATATTTAGATTTATTTAAATCAAAATGAGAGGATTTTGAGGTATTAGTAATTTAATTAAATAAATTGGATTTATTCAATTAAATGAATATTATTAGGATTTAATTAAATAAAGTTGATTTATTTAATTAAAAGATATGACTTTAGAATTTAACTAAATAAAATTAATTTATTTTATTGAAAGAGGACTTTAGGAATTTAATGAATTTAATCAAATAAATATTATTCAATTAAATGGTTAGTATGGATGTGATTAAGGAAGAATTCATGTTAGTGAATCGGAATTCAGTGCACGATATCAATCAAGATAATTTGAATGTCTAAAAAAATATATGTATTATATAGTATAATATAATAATATATAATATAATATTATATTATATATTGTAATAATATAATATAATAATATATTATATACTATACAAAACATATGTACTATATAGTATACAATATAATATATAATATATAGTATACAATATAATATATAATATAATAATATAATAATATATAATATAATATATATATATAATATATATTATAAATATTTGTATTATAAATATATGTATTATAAATAATATAAAAAAATATAACTAATGGATATTGGCTCAGGATTTGGTTTGGGATTGCCTGACCTAGAAAGTCAACTCAAAAAATGTGTTTTTGAAAATTTGTTTAGTTTTTCAAAGTTTTCCCTTTTGGCTGATGACTTTTTTTTTACCCAAATTTCATCAAACGAAAAGGGTTTATAGAAAAAAAAAATAGCTTTCCACCAATATAACTTTTTCCTTATTTTGAATTTAATAAATTATTATTATTGATTTTCTACCTACATTATGTCTAAAGTCCTAATTGATAAGCTAATTGAAAAACTTAGAACTATAACTTTCAAAATAACACATTTTTTGAATCTACAAGATGCCGCACCACAATCTATGCTTCACATACCATAGGATAAAAAAAAATTGAATTTCATAATTTTTTGACCATGTTATGGTGATCAGACACAAACATTTTAATAATTCTAAAAATTTATAAAAAAATATTATGATTTTCTTGTACTAAGGGTGGTCAAACATACACCTGCTTCTTATCTTTTTCCTGAAATTTTAGTACCACTGCATTGAAATTTCAAATTTTCTCAAAAATAATTTACTTTTTTCAAAAAAATGACTAGTAGCCTAGAAACTACATTCAATTTTCTACAACTTTGGTTCTTACATATTTTTTAAATTGTGTTAATAACCTATTCAAATTTTTATGTCAAGTTGCCTAACTTTGATTTTCTAAATTTTCATCGCCACTTAGAGGCCTAGTTTGGACCCCCATGATCCTACACTAGCCATAATATGTACTTTGAGGCACATGTCATCCCACAATAACTCACTCACCATTGATCTTGGGTTTCCTGACTCTCTTTCTGATAGTGTTGGTAATCAACCCTCCATACCTCATTTCCAATGACTTCACTTCCTACAACCAATGTGCTTAATGTCACTAACACCATCCCTACCATCCCTAATTCCACTCAAGTTTTGGGGTCTACTCAAAGCCAAGGTGGAATTCCAATTCCATCCTCCATGATACCAATGTCAATTAGTACATACACTAGTACACAACCCACAACAATCTTTCAACCTATAAAAACCTTTCAACCTACAACAAACCTTCAACCTACAACAAACCTTCAACCTACCACTCTACCTTATTCCCTTCAACCTTACAACCAAATTGATCCTATCCTTAACTACCTCTTGCAAACTATGACATCCCTCCAACAAAAAGTGGCAACATTACAACAAAACAACAACAATAAACCTTTACAATACATCAAATCCAACCCACTATCCTTCAACATATTAAGAGCACAAATGCCACAAGGTATAGAAGTCCCTCAATTTGAGAAATATGGTGGAAAAGGAGATCTTGTTTGCCATGTTTTTTCCTTCACAGCCTTGTGTAGTGATTTCATCTTTGAAGATAAAATCTTGGCTAAAGCTCTTTCCTATGTCCTTAAAGGATACTGCTTTAGAGTGGTTCTCTTCTTTACCAACAATTCAATTGGTTCATTCAATGAACTCATTTATGCCTTTTACAACCACTTCCATATTCACATGGGTCCCAAGATGACCCTTGCTAACTTAATGACATGCAAACAAAAAGAGGATGAGAAAGTGACTAACTTCATAACAAGATATCAAACACTTTCTTCACAAGTAAACATTAAGATTCCTAATGCAGACCTTCAACGAATGTTTATTTACAACTCACAAGATAAACTCCAATTTTTTTTTGAAATTTTGAGATTTCCATCCTTCACATAGTTATGTACTTCCCTTCATGATTACCAAAATTCAACTTGTAGTTATGATGTGAAAAATCCCCCTAGTCATACTGAAAAAATATGAATCTACAACTCAAAATGGCTATCAACCTTTCAAGAAGCATAATAAGGGATTTTTACAACTAAATTCCCCTCAAATGAGTCAACAAACTAATATTATGGTGGATGCTATAAAAAAATAACTCCTTTCAGGGAGAGGGATAGGGAGTTCACTCCTTCACTCAATACCCTTCATAATATCATGTTGCAGCTCATTGACAAGAACATGCTTACGTTACCTCCTATTAGAGAATATGACCCTAATATACCATTTCCTAAAGGCTTTCAAAAAATTATTATTGTCATTACCATCAACAAAATGGTCATGGTACAAAATATTGTAAGTGTCTTAACAATCTTGTGCAAGACCTCATTGACAATAATCAACTTTGAATTGGAGGTGTGAATGATCAAGGTAATAAGTCTATAGCCCCTCCTAGTCAAAATTTGTAAATATTTACAAATCCCATGCCTAAACACATTGTTTCATTTGTCAAAGCTAGTGAAACTAAGAATGATGTGATGAATGTTGACACAGATGATGACAATATGGATATTATTAAACAACGTCCCATAAAGGAAGTGATCGCATTTATTGAAGCTAGACCTCGTAAGGGCTCAACTAAAAATCCTTGTGATATTGATTTCTCACAAAACAACATACTTAAGGGTGATCCCATAATAGTGGTTTACAATTTTGGCCAAACCTGACACCAAATTATTATTTTAACTAAATCTTCACATTCGGTACCTATAGCGGCTAAACTGTGAGGAATTTAAGATGGTGCAAACTAGAGTCTCATCAAATTTTGTTTGCAGATTCTAAAAATATTTTTTTCAAAATTTTGGAATCAAATTGCACTTCTTTCCATCTCCCACTTAAAAATTTATTTTTTTCAGAAAACAACATTTTTAAAAGTGACACACCGTATAACGCATAACTTTTTTTCCATGAAGGATAAAATTCTAGTTCTTTCAAATTTAGATTTGTAACTCTGATATCTAGTGCTTCCACTTGGTTAGATAGTTTTTATTGAATATTTTTTCCTTAATCAAGTTTCAAAATCAAATGAATTACAATTCAGACACAAAGATGACCGTATAACGTAACTTTTTTTGTATATGTCAAAATTTAATTTTATTTATTTTTAGATCAAGGACTTCAATATCTGGTGCACTCATATTTTTCAATTTTTTTTTTGATAATCTTCTATTTTCCCACATGTGAAGAACAAAGAAATTTATTTTCGATGAAAAACCTATGTTTAATAAAACTTAAAAACAAATACATAACAAAACCAAAACATATTAAAATTATATTCATTGGATAGCTTGTTTTGAGAAATATCATAATCATTTGAAATAAATTTTAAATGAATTCATTTGATCCCCAAAAGCTAAATCAAAAGTGATTTTTTATTAGGATTTTGATAGGTGTAAAGGAGACGATTTATAGGTATGGTTTAAAACTAGCGAGGTTCTATCCAAGGGGGTTTGATCTAAGGTGATTTGATCAAACCCTCTTCAATTGGAATCCTTAAAATGGAACTTTTTAAGGCTTAAATCATTATATTTTCTAAAAATATGTGATTTCAGCTAAAATTTGTTCCTCTTAGGAATTGTAAACCACTATTGTGACACACCCTTAAACATGTACCTGATGGTCCTCTTTACATAGCTGGCCAAATCAATAATGAGCCCACTAATGGTATATTAATTGATCCTATTTTTTGAGTGAATGTGATCATTTAAGAATTCTTATATGTTCATAAACTATATCAAGATACATACGAAAAAACTGAAAAGCATGGATCAAGACACATAATGGGTTTCTTTTCCCTACAATACGCTCTAGAGATCTCCCTTTAAAAGTGGGACCGAAAACACTAACTATATCATTTTCCATCATCCTGTAATCAGACCAATTTCATGTGAAGCTAGGCTATCCATGGCTTCACTCATTGAATTCCATCCCTTTAGTTGCGCATAAATTTCTAAAGTTTCCATTTGGCAATGATATCTTTACTTTGCATCATAGTGGATTTAATCTTGCATCAACTCGAGGGAATTTTTCACTAGATTTCTTTTGGCCTGAGCCGATGGAACATATCAAGCCTTGTGAGGATTTCTTTTCAAATCATATCAAAGGTTCAAGGAAAAGAAAATAGCAGAATTATCCCTTCAAAACATGCCTCAACCTATAAATGAAACACCTATCCTTGATGTTCAAAGCAATGATTGAACCAAAAGCCCTTCCAAACATACAAGAGCAACATATAGAAAAACCTCCCACAATTTCCTACAAGAGACCATGAGATAACACAAATAATCCCGTTGTCCCTCTTAGAGTCAAACAAGTTTATATACTCAAAGAGAAAGTGGTCGAACAACCTACTTTTGTTTCTTCTATTCCTCCCAAGGAAGAGAAGGAACCTATTATTGAAAAACTCATGCTCTTACACAAATACAAATTGACAATAGATTGAAAAGGAATCGAAGTGCTAGAGAGCGTACACATAGACATCATGCTATTGCTCATAGATTACAAACAAAATAAGACAAGAACAACATACAAAATCATAATACAAACTTACCTAAAGCAATGCATGATGAATCTATACCCTAGCCACAACATAAACAAGAACAGTCCATGGAAATTGTCATTTGACCTCTTGTTGTGATAAATATAGATGATGGAATTTGCAAAGATTTATGAACAAGTAAATGATGAGTTGAATACATTGTTATCTTCTTCTATGAGCTTAGATGACAAATCTCCTAAAAAGAGTATTGAACTTGGTGGTTCCCCTAGTTCAACACTTGCTCTTGTCCCTTTAGCTAGTTGTTCGCCTTTCATTTATATTGACCGAGATTGGGATGTGGATGACCTACTTTAGGATGACTCACATGTGCCTTGTAACTAGTATTTTACATTTCATGTTTTCTTTATGTGATTGCATGTGCATAATGTGATCCCCCGTGTTGTTTTATTCTATGTACCTTTCTCTTTTTGTGCATTCCTCTACATGTACCTTTCATTCCTCTATATGTGGTAATCATTTCATTTTTCTTGTGCTTTCCTTTTAGGGATGACACAAGGCATCGAGACATCTAGATCTCTTCCAAGTTGACCCAAAATCTTTTCTCTTATCTTTTTCATTTGTCTTTTTTTTTTCATTTTGGGGATGATGCAAGGCATTGAGCCATTTGGGTCTCTTCCATGTTGATTCGAAAGACTTTTTCTTTATTTTTGATTTCTTTGTGTCATTCTTCCAGTTCTAGGAGTATTTGGAGAATGATGAAAGTTCCATGCTCTATGACAACATTGTAACAAAGACATACTAAACCCGAATCCATGGATCCCTTATGTATTTGTGGGGGAAACCCTTCCTATTTCATGATGCAACTTATTTCAAAAGCATATGACTTGGCGTAGGGTTTTCTTAGGAAATATCTCATGTCTTGGGATAAAACATTTCTCTACTTTAAAGCAATTGCTCACAGTAATGGTGTAGCAACCTCTTTAAAGTGGGGGCATACATCAATGACATCTTTCATCAAAGTTTCATGGCATGATTTTTCTTTTTCCTTATGACATGTCCTCTTCTTGGTGGTGTCATTGGGTTTGATGTCCTCGAAGAGTGTATGATCTACCATCATGGCATGATGCAAATGAGGCATCCCATGAGTGACGATCTAACACCTTTGACTTGTCCTCTCTTAGAGACATTAGGAACAATGCTCCCTAAAACCTTACGTGAACAAAAAAAAATCCCCTTTAACAAAAGCTTACATACATGAAATTACAAAAGTAGTTACAATAGCATTACATTGTGGTTCCTTATTGAAGTTGTTAGGAGGATAACTTTGGTATGGTATGAGAGCCTAATACGATTCTCTCATTTTCCACCTCCTTGGGATAACTCACCTAGTGGACAGACTAGGGTTCCACTAGCCTAGAGTGAGCAGCATATGTTACAAACAAACAACCCCATTCTATATCACATTGGGACAATTGTGCTTGATCTTTTTATTTTTCTTGGCCTTTGACAGGGTATGATCATGTATCTTTGCTATTGCTGCATACTTAAGTGTCTTGAATGTCTACTTTAGTGTGAGTTTGACGTGGGATCATCTTCTCACGAAAGTTGGGGAAAAATGTAGTAAGGGAAAAATTATCCTTTTTCCTTACTTCATTTGGGAATAATTATTAAATTAACCTAATTTTGTCTAGGTTTAATGTTGTAATGTGTCGTAACAAATTCACATTGATCTTGGGCCGCCTTTTAATAAAATATACTTATTATGTACCCTCTTTATGGTGTTGTATAGTGTTGTAACACACTTTCACACTTATCTAGGGTCCTCTTATTTAAGAGTAGTTAATTAGAGTTAATTAGCCCCTTTAATTAAAATTTAAGCCTTATTTGTGACACCTTTTGAAGATCTATCTTGAAACCCATAATTCAAATTGCATAACATTTAATTGGGAAAATTCAAGGTCCTAGAAATTGGCGCTAGGACCCATTCACCTTAAGTGGGGAATGGGTCCTCCCTCTATAGAACCCCTCTTTTTCTAGCATATTCTACATGGGTTTTTAATGTTTTGTCATTCCCCGAAGGTGAGGTAATGTAAAATAGTGTCAGGACCCATTCACCCTAGGTGCTGAATGGGTCCTCCCTTAATGAGGGCCCATTTTTTTAATTTCATTTTCACGGGAATTTGATAATGTTTGTTCCCAAATCTAGTGTCCACTTGAATTGTTTGAATTTTGGGGTTAATTTCTTGATTTAGTATAAATATGGGGTTAATTCACTTTATTTTCATCTAGAAATTTTATGAGACATCCTAGCAACTTGAATAGAGCATTATAGAGTGCTTTAAGAGCATTTTCAAAGGCATTTCAAGGTAGATTATCAAGAATTTACTGTAGCAATTCAAGATCATTTCATCATGTCTAAGGCATAGTGCATTCATGCATGTTGTTGAGCTAAGAAAGTTGATGTAGCATTGAGGATCCACTTGAAAGCATTGTTCACATCTATTCAAGGATCAAGATCTACATTCTTCATGGCCACAATATGTTAGATTATAGATTTATCTTCCAAGACAACTTCTAAGGTATCAACATTGCATTGTTTCATGTTCATCCTTGAATTTCATTATTTCAAAATTTGTTTTAATTACCTACAAGGGGTTTGACTTAGGAAAACCCCTATTTACTAACGATCAACAAGTTTTTTTCTGCTTGAATGTGTGTTTGTAAATTTATAGGATGAAGATCAAGTGGAGAAGAATTTTGAAGCAAAATTGTCAAAGTTGTGAAGTTGCAAGATTGACCTTTATAGTGCAAGAACAAAAAAATGAAGCTACAAAATTAAGTACAAGTTTTGAAGAGCTAAAAATTGGGAATCTGAGGGTGCAAACATCAAGAAAAATAACCCAAATCTCAGTTTCAAAAACCCTAACAGGGACCCATTCGCCACTAAAGGCGAATCAGTCCTTTGTGCCCTAAGAACAAGCTTCTTCCAGCAAGGTACAAACCTTTTTAAGCTCTAAAAACTTCCCTCATAGTTTCCATAATAGTTAGGATTGACTTTTTATTATTATTTGCATCTTATCATACACATAATCACATATTTAATGGTGGAAGATTAGTGGTTCATCATCTTGTTGATTCATTTTGATGCAAACCCACTTTCACCATTTAAGCATGTAGAAAGGTGCAATAATCAAGTTAGGTGTTGTAGACCACATTGATAAAAGTGATATTCCAAAACCTTGTGGAAATTAATGTAAAACGTATTCCAAAGACAAAAATGTCTCTCCCAAATGCTTCTCAAGGGTCTTCATAGCAATGTGTGCACACTTATTTTTTTATTATAAAGCTATTGTTTTGATTTGATTAAAATTAGAATGCCCCATACCCATTACAAAACAACCATCAAGTCACAAGAGAGGAGGCTCACAAAAAATGAGACAACGAAAAGAAAGACTTGGCAAAAGTGAGCTTGGAAAGAACCAAGTGCTAACAACCCATGCTTAAGGCCAAAACATGGGACCAATTATAGACCAAATGCAAAAAAAGAGACTCTATCAACTAAAGACCAGGCCATAACACACCAAAGATAGAAAAAAATAGAAAAAACCTAGCTTAAAAGACAACTAGTCAAAGCCAAAAGACATGACTAAGAACCTAATCCTAAACTTAAACTTCACATAAAATGATAAAAGTAACATACATAGAAATAAGGGCAATGATTCCCTTGCAAAGTCTCCAACTTTTCCTACAAAAGATAAACAAGAAAAAGAAGCATAACCTAAGCTAAAACCCCTAGAGGGGTTCCATCTCTAGTAAGAAAGTGGAAACCAGCACCATTCATCGCAAAATCAATCGCAAAATCAAATAGAGACTAAAGTTCCAACCATTTCCAAACATGACCAAAACCTAGCCAACAACAAACCCAACAACTAGGTAAAATAAAGGTACCCATGGAGGCATTGAGAAAGCCAACCTAGAATGAATTTAAAAGCCCCTTAGCAACAACTCCCACCACCAATAGCAAGAACCCTTCCCACCTCAAGAGGAGAGTTCCGCACCTCGAAAGGAGAAGCTAAAAGGAAAGTTGTATAGAAGCAACATAACCCAAACAAGAACACCAATACAATGTGAAACTGAACTGAGATCCCATGACAAACCAAGTTTTCCACCTAAATGCTCCAAATGAGATTCAAGGACCAAAAAAGCCCCCAAAAAATACCACCCAACCCTATCAGCAAAAAACAACTCCACCACTGCGAGAGAGCTCATAATAGGAGAAGCCAAAATGGGAGCTAGGCCAAGAAACCAGAAAAGAAAACCATAAGACACCACAAAACCCTCAACACCGAGAAGAGGCAACAAGTTATGCATAAAAGCAGCCAAATAAATAAAATACTTGCAAGCAGAGGCTAAGAATAGCCAGTCACCATGGCTGTAGACAGTCTTCTTCTGCAAGCCTTCCAAAATTACATCCATAGAAACAAATTCAAACATAGAAAACCCAAAGAACAACGAGTAGCAAGGAAGGCACCACCACAGAGTCAGAGCCCAACCAAACCCCCCACGAGAACCCACATCAGAGCCTCCCACCAAGCAACAAAGATGGGCAAGAAAATAAGAGATCAACACCACAACGGACCCAATCTCCAGGAACACAAGGATACCCACCACCAGACGCTGGCAACGTTAGCAGGAAGGGGTAGAAAAGACCATCACGGCAACACCAGGCGCAACAGCGATTTTCACAACAATACTGTTTTGTTGTAAAGGATTGTGATCCTCAACCCAGAGCATAATGCAGACGACCAAGGAGGGTTTGGTCTCAAGGTCGTAATTGACAGTGCAAAGAGACGTTACAGAGTTCCCGCAGCCCACAACAAACTTTCCCTACAAGGCAACGCCATACTTAAGAATCCTGGCATGAAAGAAGCTCCCATTGAAGTTCTTCATACTCAAAAAAATAGCAGAAAACTTAGCAAACATGCTAGTGGCAACCGCCAACCAACGACCAAGGCAAAATCAACTATGCTTGAAATGCAAAAGTCGCACACTTCAAAGGCTGCAAGTAGAAAGCCAACTGCAAAAACTAAAACCAGGGACCAAGCAACGTAACCCTAAACCAGGGGGTGAGTAGTGCAGAACAAACAACAAACACCCCATGACTGGTCATAGCCCAAGATAGAGGAAAAGCAATTGAAATCACCGCCAACGCCATCCAGATCATCATCCACATCGACTGAATCTCCATCTGCATTGAAAAACCCTCCTTCATTCTCCTTCCCGCCTCCGCACCCTATTGCTATTTTTATAAAGCTATTGTTTTCTTATACAAATCAATAAAAACTGTATCAAAATTGACCACTAAAAGACAATTGAAATGAACGGCATTTTTTATAAGCATGGTCAATCCAAGGTACCAAGAATCAGTAATGCCCATGAAAGAATTATTGGCAGCCATCACGAAGGCCATCCCATTCTCATCCACACCCTTAGATGGAAACACAATAGGCAAGACAAAGCTACTACTAAAGGATATAAAAGACGCTTTTCTTTTCTTTTTATGGCGTTGGGGTACAAAACATGATGCATTAAACATTGGGTTTGATTGGTTACTATGAGAACAAACTTAGTCTATGCAATCATCCTCTAGCAACATTAAACTTGATTCATTGAAATCACCATAGGTGGAAGTCTTGGTGTAGGAAAACTCTGAGGTAAGAAATAGTCATAGCAACGCTTGGATAAAATAGGGGCTTAGCTAGAAAAGGGGAAAACCAATGACTTAGTATTCTTAGTATAATTCTTTCACATCTTCAACTATTTGCATATAAAGGTTCAAATAGCATGTAAGAAATGGGTGAAAGTACTCTAAGCTATGGGATGAATGTATTTATTTTAGTTGAGTTTAATCTGTCAATATTAGAAGTCAAAATAATTTTAACTTACTGGTGAAGTTGAATGGTTTGAAATAAATTTATTAGCCATCAAATTTTATTTAGAATAACACCTCAACATTATAAATTAAAATTATTCTCCTTACAAAATACACATACCCATATATATAATATATATATAATAAAATGCACTCTAAAAATTCTAATCATAGTATAAACAAAACTTCATAAAAAAAATTATACCACTTTAAATATTTCAATTTAAAATTACAAGCTTTAACAAATTTTATTAATAAATATTTTAAATGTACTCATTTAAATTTAACCTTTTTTTAACCTGAAATAGTGAAATAAATAACATATTAAAGATCTTTAAATGCTAGATATTGAATATGAAAATGAAATTTCGTATGTTATAAAACTTACCTTCTTGGCATGGTATGAAAAGGTAGTTTTTCAAAGCACATTCTTGTGGTCAAGACGTTGTCCAAGAACGCACATTGATGTCGGTATGATTTTTTTCCCCTACTTTCGGCGATAGTCCAGAAATTTAGCAACTACCCGTCCACATTGAAAACATCCACTCCTGTCAGTTTGGAGTTTCCTGGCATCTTCTTTAAAATACATTTGAGCAAATTAGAAAGAAAATGCATTGCTTACGTCAGCGTATGTTTAGCGTACTAGATCTCCCCAAAGATGCGTGGCAAGATTTCATATTATTATTTTTTTCTGTTTATTTTAAGTAATATTAATTTATAAAAATATGATTTCAATTCTATTTTATAAATTATAAGAATATTATAAAACTGATAGAAATGTCATTTTCATTTATTTTAAACTATATTATTTTTGTGTGGACTATTTAGTTTAAATAATTTTTCTTTTAAACAATAACACTTTGTTCAAATATTTTAATATAGAAATAAATAAATAAGCATTTAAATAGAATCAATCAATACAAAAAAAATATCCAAGTAAAATACTTTACGTGTTTCAAAGAGATGTTATTTAAGCTATATGGTCCACACAAATAATAATGTTATTCAAGATAGAGGATAGATGTCATTTTTATGGGTATCATGATATTTCTTTAATTAATTTGCTTGCTACGTGAAAATAAAGATTGTAATATTTAAATTGTCTTAATAATTTTTTTTGGATGTTTGTGTGATGTAACACATGATGTATAAAGTAGAAAATTCAATCAAAACTCAATTATTAAAAAATCTAATAGCATTTGTAAGTAAATATTAAATTGATGCAATAGAGTTTCTTTGTTCCAATTGCTGAAGATAAGATTATATCCCACAACTTAATCTTGAATTATATCACTTATGTGATGTAGTTTGTTAACTATATAACTATCTATAATATGTTTTATCCTAATATATTTAAAAGTTATAAATATAGAAGCATTTTATCATATAAAACAGAATTATATAATGATGTTTTTATTGTTATAATTTCTTAGAAAAAAAAAAATTGATAAATTTATACAGTAAAAATAACATATATCAAAACAAATTTAAAAATTACAATAAAAATTATAGTATAAAAATCTTTTTCAGTATTACATTAAAATTTACTCATATACAATACAATAATAAAACTCTAAATCAACTCTTATACATTTAGTAATTTGTCATGTGTACAGTAATCTTCTGTCAAAGTCATTTAGATATAATACTGATCATATTTCTGAAAATTTGAATCTTGACCTGATTAAAATTTGAACCTTGAATGATTACTTTCTTCGCATACCATCATCTTACCAACTATCCTCAACAAATTGAACTAAAACTCTTTTTTACATGGGAATAAAAATATTTACATATATTTAGAGAGGATGAGTACAGAGATCCAACGGCTGCAGATCAGCGAAACCAGAGAACAAAGCATTGCTGCTAACCATTGAACTAAAACTCTTTTTTACATGGGAATAAAAATATTTACATATATTTTAAGAGAGGATGAGTACAGAGATCCAACGGCCGCAGATCAGCGAAACCAGAGAACAAAGCATTGCTGCTAACCACAGCACAAACATACAAGTAGAAATCCATTGAAATTAGCATAAAAGCAGGAGCCGTAGGCGACTTAATAAATCATCTGCCTGTATCATAATCAGAATCTTTCTCATAACCACGGCTTGTTGAAGTGGTTGCAGATTCCACGGACACAGGAACGGAACCCAATTGATCAGTAGTTACTTCTTCATCCGTAATATGAACAACACCACTGCCATAATCTTTGTAACTGGTATCGTAAGAAATCCAATGAATCTGATGAGCTGGAAATGGAGCTTGGCCTTCCAGTATTTGCAGTACCGTTCTAATTCCAAGCCTTTGTTCTGGTTGAGGATGAGAACAAAGCAATCCCAATTTCAGCACTCTTTCCATTTCTTCCACATCATAAACACCAGCAAAATTTGGATCGGCTGCGTGCAAGATTTCTCCATTTTGATATAAATCCCTCACCCAATCCACTAGAACTATCTGTTCATTCTCCTTGGACAAATCTACCGGCCTCCTGCCACATGCAACTTCCAGTAAAACAACGCCAAAACTGAAAACATCGGAGCTTGGAGTAACTTTCCCTGTATTTGTGACTTCGGGAGCGATATACCCAACGGTCCCCACGACCCGTGTTGTCTGTGGATTTTGCGCGTGATCGTACAAGCGAGCAAGCCCAAAGTCTCCAAGTTTTGCATTAAGCTCTGAATCGAGCAACACATTGCTGGATTTCACGTCTCTGTGAACTACTCTGCGTTCCCATTGCTCGTGAAGATATAGCAACCCTGCAGCGACGCCCTTCAGAATTGCGTATCTTCGGGCCCAAGACAGAACTTCACTTTTTGCCTCTGGATTTGGGAATATCCATTTATCTAGGCTTCCGTTTGGCATGTAGTCATATACAATAAACAGCTGTTTGTTTTTCCTGCACCAGCCCCGCAATTGAACAAGGTTTCTGTGCTGGAGACGACCCACGCTGGAGATTTCTGCAATAAATTCCTTCATTCCTTCAGTGGAGTCCTTCGTGATGCATTTCACTGCAACTTCAAGGCCGCTTCTGGAGAGAACGCCCTTGTAAACCCGTCCGAAACCCCCGCAGCCCACCAGCTGGTCTTTCCGGAAGTTCTGTGTGGCAGCTTTTAGCTCTTTGTAGGGGATTCTGTGAGGCCAAAACTCTAACTCCCATTCTTCAATCAACTCCCTGTCTTTAATTTCTTTCACTTTAAGTAATGCAAAGAAAACGGCTACAAGGAACACAACCAGAGATCCTACAGTCACACCCGCCGTGAAGCCTCTGGTTTTAGTTATCTTCTTTTTTTTGATGAATGAAGGGAGACCTGATAGATCTAGAGGGGGTGCTTGACCTGTTCAAAGTGCAGACCCAGATGAATAGATTAACACAGAAGAAAGAACAACCACATAACTTGCAGATGGAAGTTAAAGATCTATGATTATACTAAATTAAAAAAGCCCTTCAACCCTCTGATCAAAGCTTAAAAAAATTCTCATAATAAAAATGTAAAGCTAATTTTAAAATCTAAACATTTTGTTTTTATGGGTATCCCCAGTCTCCTTTTCTAAAACTATTTCAATATTATATTCACATCACCTTCCGTACTGAAGCTCCAGCCGAGAATGTAATGATCTTCAATTGCATAAGTCCCTGTGGATGCAGAAAACCCCACATACACCTCTTCCTTCAAAACTGGAGAAAGATTGAATTTCCTAACCGATATCAGTGGCCGGACAGGCTTCTCCATCCCGACAACTGCAACAGTCACATTGAGGCGGTCATCAACATGATCATAATCAATCCAAGCTTGGATATTCTCTCCACTTTTCATAGTCAAATTGTTAAAATGATCTTTGTCAATCCAATAGGCCGCCGGCCGAGATTCGAAAGATTTAACGCCGTTTTTGTTAACCCCAACATGGTTGTCATCTATATCTCCGAGATCAGGGTCATAAACTGTATCAAATTCGACTGCCAAAAAATGGTTTGATTCAAGACCATTTGTTGTAGGTGTAGCGAGTCCAAGGTACTGGGAATCTGTGGCGCCTACGATGGACTTATTGGGAGCCATGATGAAGGCTAACCCATTTCCATGCATGCCCACAGATGGAGCAGCAATGGAAAAGACAAAGCTAGTGCTGAATGACAAAACTGAATTATTGCTGTATTTTATTTTGATGGGGTTGGGGTAGAGAACACGAGCCATTGAACGGCGGGATTGATTGGTTAGGGTGAGCACCCGGTGAGAGTGTATTGAAGCATCCTTTAGCAGTATTATACTGGATTCGTTGAAATCCCCATAGCTGAAAGTGTTGGCGCAGGCAAAGTGTGAGCTAAACAATAGCCATGGCAACACTATGATAAAACAGAATCTTAGTTGGCTAAAGGTAGTCATCAGCTCTTCTAGGAAAACCAGCGCCCTGAAATGCTTGACATAATTCTTTTCATCCTCACATAAAGGGACGGTGTGCATGCACCTCATAGTCTGAAGAAATATACTCCTTATGCGGTCTCCTTATTTTAATGTGGTTGATTTAGTCAAAGTCATTGGTGGTAGTTAAAAGATTCTTAATTTGTTGTTATTAAACAAATATAGTAAATAAATTATATTTAACAATCATTATCTATCACGATTCATCTGATAGATAATGGAATATAATAAAAACGTTGAAGAAATCTGATAACATTAATTTTGGCGTGTTACGCCTTTCATGGTACAAAAAGTTGGAATTGCTGATCACATTTAATAGAAGAAAAGTGAAAATGCTCCCATCGACGAAACTTGCGGGAAATTTACTGACACGGATGCACGTTCCATTGACTGAGTTTCTTTTGAATTTCATAGCAAAAGCTTGTCTTTATTTGGAGATAGTGGAAAACATTAAGCAATAGCAAAGAAGATTCCTATAGAAAGTCGGAAATGACAGCTGGGCGGAATTTAAAAATTATATCTGCATGTTATTGTTTTAAATTGTTTAAAATTTATCTATATTTAAATTATATATGAGTCGTTTAGTGGTTAGGGACAGAAATGTCATTATTATTTATTCTTAGTGACATTATTATTTGCGTGTATTACCTATATAAATTAATAATTTTTCATTTTTCTGTTTCTTTCTATTAAAACATTATTTGTCAAATATATATAATATTACACATTTTTCATTGTTTTAGAAATATATAGTACTTTTTAAATTTATGATGCAAAATATTTTAATTTTTTAAATGTTAATTTGATTATTTATTACTCATTTTTATTATCAAAATATTAATATTATTAAGATGTTTTAAAAAAAAATTATTTATCATAAATTAAAAGAGAATAATAATGAAATATATGATTAAATAAAATTGAAAAAGATATTTTAGATAGTTGAGATGTTAAGATTTTTTAAAGAATTTAAAATATATTTTTAGTGATTATTATAAAGTTTATTAAATTTATTTATTTTAGATTCTATTTAGTTTAGTTGACCAACAATTATTTTGATGATTAATATCAATTAATGTGCAATTCAATGATCTAATCAAGTTTACGTTTGTAAAAAATATATTATTTTATTTTGTCTACCATTTTCAACTCACTTTGATTAGATTGCTCTTTATGCCATGATTAGTGTACAAGTGGTGTGTTACAATATTGGCATCTACAAATAGCATGATCCTTAATCTATTTTCATTAGCCTACATCTCAAGGACCAATTCTTATTTTTTATTCCATTCATTCATTATCTCAAGTCACTTTTATAGTCACAAAACTAACAAAGTTAATATCTACAACTTTCTAATCTAGAATTAGGCCCTTGATAAATGTTAGACTTTAAAAAAAATTGAAGCTACCCAAAACTTAGTGCAAGAAAATAGACCAAATAAAACTAGTCTAACAAAGAAATAAAATCAAAATAGTAAAATAAAGCTAGTTCCCACAAGAGAATGTGAATTCTAAAAAAGTAAAGAAGCATTATGATATCTCAGAATAACATGAACGAATAAAAATCCAAAGGATTTGATACAAAAATAGGAAAGAGAGGAGGAAAAATGATGAGGGTGCAACCCGAGACACAGAAAATAACCCACAAACAAGAGAATAATTTTATTATTCAGAAAATGGAGCTTCTTACATGCAGAGGATCTCAAATCCCCAAGTTCTACAACACATGCAAGTTACAGAAAGCTACAGAATAACCCTTTCGCAATATGCGAACTTGTCCCCTAAAAGTTACCCAAAAAAAATAAAAACCCGCCCATAAATAGAGCTCATCTTTAATTTGGAGCCAAAACAACATTAAAATTTGAGTTTAGGCAGTTTGGCGCCAAAATTACAACTTGAAGTTCAAATTTCAAAAGAACATTTGCAATTGTATCTTATAGAAAGTGCGCCAACTTCCCTGGGCCATAACTTTTGATCTGGGGCTCTGATTCGTGAACAGTTTGAACTGTTGGAAAGGTCTCAAAGTCAAGAACACGCTTTAAATTTGCTACACCGATTTCAGCAAGTTTCAGGGCCATTTCAGAAGCTCTAAGCGCCTCAAATCCCACTCGGAAGATTTTCAGGTGCAAATCTAGGAAACTAAAACTGCAATATCTTTCAACCCAAGAATAGAAAATAAAAATCATAAATTGGTCCTAATTTCATTATGACGAAAAGGGTATCCAAAAATGTAAAACATCTAAAAACTGAAAAAGTTGAAATTTAACTATTTTTGAGTGATGCAAGATTGCCCTTACACCACTGGATGCTCCTGCATCAGACACCTAGGGTAATTTGAGAAGTGACCCCATCACGTCTCATATGGTTGAGGAAAACCCAACCGGTCAACCGCTGCCTTAGATAGCCAGGATGAATCTTCCATAGGCCTTCCTCTCCATTTCACTAGATATTCTTCATACTGCCTGTTTCTGGTACTCCTTCCCACACGACTATCCAAGATTTCCTCAATCTCCTCCTTTTCTGAAGTAGATGCTAGAATCCCACATTGTTCCATTATTGGTACTTCCTCTGCGCCACCTTCATGATACTGTCAAATCTGAAATGTTGAACACATGAGAAATGTTGAATCCATCTGGCAACTCTACCTCATATGCATTCCCTGAATCATGCTTCTTCAAAATTTTACAGGGACCGAATTTCTTCATCTTCAATTTATTATAGGTTCCCACGGGAAGCCTTTCTTTCCTCAAGTGGACCATTACTTCATCACCAATCTGAAACTCCTTATACCTCCTCTTCTGATCTGCCTTAGCCTCATACTACATATTCATCTTGTTAATATGTTCTCTTACCTTCTCATGTATATTCTTGATGTGTTCTGCAAAATCTTTGGCTTTAGCACTTATTTTCTTCTCTTGGTCCATCTTCCTCAATTCTGGAGCTATTTTGGGGCTACCTCCATACACAATATGGAACGGTGATCTACTAGTGCTTCTGTTGACAGAATTATTGTAAGGAAATTCTATCTGGGGTAAGATCAAGTCCCATCCCTTGGGTTTATCTCCTACCAAACATATCAATAGGTTACCCAGACTCCTGTTAACAACCTCTGTCTGCCCATCTATTTGTGGATGGTTTGCAGAACTAAACTTCAACTCTGTCTTTAGCTTCTTCCACAAGGTCCTCCAAAAGTACCCCACAAATTTGGTGTCACGACTAAAACAATACTCTTTGGCAGACCATGTAGCCTCACCACCTCTTTGAAGAACAAGTCAGCAATGTGGACTGTATCATGGGTCTTCTGACATGGAATGAAATGTGCCATCTTCGAAAACCTATCAACCACCACAAAGACTGAATCATTCCCTCGTTGTGTCCTTGGCAAACCAAGAACAAAGTCCATACTTATATCCTCCCATGGCCTCAGTGCAGTGGGGCTAATATAAGCACATGATACGGCTCCTCTTTTAGCCATCACGGCATACCACTGCAGCTTTGTACAAACTTCTTCACATCTGTGACAAGGCTGAGGCCCGATAATGGCGCTACGATATGCTTGTGGTCTTTATCGGCCAAAATGTCCTACCATTCCTCCACTATGCTTCTCCTTTATTATGTTCTCCCTCATGGAACTTCTTGGGATACACAATTGACTTCCCTTAAATAACATGCCATCCTAGATTATGAAATCTAGCCACCTTGTCCTGTCCACTGTAACAGGTTCCTTGCAAGCTTTCCAAGCCTCTGCAAAATTAGGATCTTCTGCATATAGTGTCTTGAGTTCATTGAACCCAACCACTTCAAACTACATCTTTGTCATCAATGTATGCCTCCTACTTAAGGCATCACTAGCCTATTTGACTTCCCACTCCTATGTTTCCAAAACAAAGGTATAACTCTGCAAAACTCTACCCATTTCATATGCCTCGATTTAATTTTCCGCGTTGTTTGGTACTTGCCAAGGCGATGATTAGTATATAGAACAAATTCCTTTAGCAATAGATAATGTCTCCAATTCTTTAATGCTTGAACTATTGCATAAAATTCTTGATCATATAAAAAATACTTTCTCTTGGCATCATTTAACTTTCCACTAAAATAGGCAATGGGCTTACCTTCTTGGCTCAACACTACTCCAATGGCACAACCACTAGCATCACAATCCACCTGAAACACCTTGTTGAAATCTGGGAGGGATAGAACAGGTTGCTCTGTCACCTTCTGCTTCAGCAGTTCACAACTTTTTGCCGCTCTAGTGCTCCACTTGAATTCTTTTCTATCCCCTCTCATTGTTTCAGTCAGGGGTCCACAAATACTACTGAAGTTTCTAATGAACTTTCTATAAAAACTAGCCAAACCATGGAAAGATCTCACCTCGGTAGTAGTTCTTGGGGTAGGCCATTCAAAATAGCCTTGACCTTCTCTAGGTCCATCTTAGGAACAACCTGAGACAACAAACCCCAAGTACACTAACTCCCTCTTCCCACAAAACTGCACTTCTTTAGATTAATCAATGGTTCTCTTTCTCTTAACTTTACTCAAGGCTCTCTGAATATGCATCGGATGCTCATCAATGTCTTCATGAAAATCAAAATATCATTTAAATACACAATAACAAAACTTCTGAGAAATTCTTTTAGTACCTCGTTCATGAGCCGCATGAATGTGCTTGGTGCATTGGTTAGCCCAAAGGCATGACTAACCAATCGTATAGGCCCTCTTTGGTCTTAAAGGCTGATCTTCCATTCATCTCCCTCTCGAATCTGGATCTGGTGATATCCACTCTTCAGATCAATCTTTGTGAAGTACTCAGCTCCACTCAAACAGTCCATCAAGTCATCCATCCTTGGTAGGGGAAATCTGTACTTGATTGTTATCTTGTTTATGGCTCGAGAATCTGTACACATCCTCCACTCCCCATCCTTCTTTGGTGCTAGTACTGCAGGTACTACGCATGGACTCAAATTCTCCCATATCAAACCCTTTCTCAACAACTCTTGAAATTGTCTGTTTAACTCCTCATTTTCTTCTGGAGTCATTCTATGAGTTGCCTTATTTGGAAAACTGGCTCCAAGAATCAAGTCAATCTGATGACTGATCTTCCTTATTGGCAGTAAACCCTTAGGTACATTATTAGAAACAATAGCCTGAAACTCATCCAACATCCCAGAAACTTCTTCTGGAACCTTCTCACTATCCTCATTACTCACTCTAGGAATCAATGTATAACACACATGCTCATGTTTCATACCTTCTAAAAAATTTCTTCCATCTACATAACAAATTCTAGCACTACTGCATACCTTTTCTTCAGTCTCCTTCAGGGGTTTTAACTTGTGACGAACCCCATCCTTTGTCAAGGAATAAGTGTTTGCATGGCCATCATGTATAGCTCGCATATCGAATTGCCATGGCCTCCCCAACAACATGTGATATGCATCCATGGGGATGATATCACAGAGTACCTCATCATGGTAGGTCCCGATCTTGAACTTTACTAGGCACTGCTCATTGACCAAAACTTTGTGGTCTTTCTGCAACCAGGCAATCCGATACAGATGTGGGTTCCTTTTCCTCTTCAGCTTCAACTTTGTGACCATCTCCTCTGACACCAGATTATCAATGCTCCCACCGTCAATAATGATACACAACATTTTCCTTCACACTTACACCTTGTGCGAAACAGATTCTTCCTCTATTCTGGTTCCTTTTCTTCAGTCACTAGGGCTCTCCTAATCACTAGGGTTTCTCCCCTTTCAGCATCATCTGAATGTTCAGATTGGGCCTCCTCATCTACATGCACAACTCTTCCATGACCTTCTGGCCTTTTGTCTACCCTTCCTTGGTGTTGTGGACACTCATAGGCTCGATGCCCTTCTTCTCCACACTGAAAACACGTTCCTCTGAAACCACCTCTTCCAGATCCTTGTCCATATCTCCCTCATCCTCTACCTCTTTGGTCACCACTGTTTTGATCACGAGGGTGGTAGAAGTTGTCATTCTTTTGGCTTCAGCTAGCACCCACATCTTCACTTTTATTTTCATCATCATTTCGGCTTCCTGAAGGTCTTCCATTGCACCTTCCACTTCGACCTCCTCGTCCTTTTTTCTTGCCATCAAATCTTTTGTTCAGCTTCTCTTCCATCTTCAAAGCAAACTGATACACATCCTCAATGGTGGTCATTCTGACTAGGCTTAACTCCTCATGAATGCTCGGTCATAACCCATTAAGATATCAGGCTACCTTCACCTTATTGGCCTTTATGTGACCCGTTCTGATGATTATCTTGTGAAAATCTTCAGTATATTCTTTCACGGATCTACTTCCTTGCTTCAACCCTTGCAATTTCTTCAACAGATCTAACTCATAGTCCACTGGTATGAACTGCTTCTTCAGTTTCTCTACAATGCGATCCCATCTGGTGATCTTGACTTTTCCTCTTCGATTTCTTTCCAACTGGACCTCTTTCCACCAAATACTGGCATGGCCCTTCAGCTTCATTTTCGCAAACTTAACCCAATATGGGTTCTCTATTTCCTCATACTCAAAATATTCTTCTAGCTCGTTGATCCAGTCGATCAACTCTTCCGGGTTTAGACTTCCGGAATAACTGGGGACTTCTGCTCTAGGTCTTTTCTCGATCTTCGAAATGGCCCTTATTAGCCACATTTGGTCTTCATCAATTGTTTCTTCTTCCTCTTCTACATCTGAACCTTCTTCCTCTCCTTCATCCTCACTTTCCTCCCTCGGATTTAACCCTCTTCTCAACTGCTCTTGTGACGCATCAATCTGTCTCTGGAGGGCTGCCAGTGCATCTCTTCCACCAGCATCTCTGCTGCCTCGACCACCTCTGGCACCACCATGCCTACCAAGAATCACTCTTGGAGGCATCTTTCTTGACCTCGACCCACAACCATGGTCCTGGTGTGAACTACCTCACGATCGGCGATCTGTCCACACGCTCAAGAAAACCCGCTCTGATACCACTTGATGAGGGTGCAACCTGAGACATAGAAAATAACCCACAAACAAGAGAATAATTTTATTATTCAAAAAATGGAGCTTCTTACATGCAAAGGATCTCAAATCCCCAAGTTCTACAACACATGCAAGTTGCAGAAAACTACAGAATAACCCTTTCGCAATATGCGAACTTGTCCCCTAAAAGTTACCCAAAAAAATTAGAAACCCACCCATAAATAGAGCTGCTCTTTAGTTTGGAGCGAAAACAACATTAAAATTTGAGTTTAGGCGGTTTGGCACCGAAATTACAACTTGAAGTTCAAATTTTAAAAGAACATTTGCAATTGTATCTTCTAGAAAGTGCGCCAACTTCCCGAGGCCATAACTTTTGATCCGGGGCTCTAATTCGCGAACCGTTTGAACCGTTGGAAAGGTCTCGAAGTCAAGAACGCACTAAAAATTTTCTACACCAATTTTGGCAAGTTTTGGGGCCATTCCAGAAGCTCTAAGTGCCTCAAATCCCACTCAAAAGATTTTCAGGTGCAAATCTAGGAAACTAAAACTGCAATATCTTTCAACCTAGGAATAGAAAATAAAAACTGTAAATTAGAAATTTCATTATGACAAAAAGGGTATCCAAAAATATAAAAACATCTAAAAATTGAGAAACTTGAAATTTAACTATTTTTGGGTGATGCAAGATTGCCCTTACACCACTGGATGCTCCTGCATCAAAAAACCAACTTAATGAAAAAGGTAGCTTCAACTACCCAAAATAATCATGACTTACACTAAAAAAAAACATTGCATCTAATCCACATTTGATTCAATCATTACAAAATAGCAAGATAAAACTAATCAAGTATAAGAAATCACATCATATAGAACTAAATAAAATAAAATAAAACTACACAAAACATACATCTTAAGTATTATTTTGGTGCGTCAAAAGATAGGTCAAAACAAATGAAACTTGATGAGGAACCCATTTAAAAGTAGATCCTCTTGTAAATAAGTAACCTTTTGCACTCCTAAAAAATCTTGTAAATAAAAACATACTCTATAATTGGTTTAGAGAAGATTCCAATAACTTGTTCAAAATGTAAGTTGTATCAAAGATTAGTGGTGTGCCCAAACAAAAGCTCTTGGATGTAGCGCATGTGAACCTCTAGATGTGTTTGGTTTGTTGATGATGGAATGGTTCCATGAAATCTATATGACACTTAGATTATCATAAAATATGACTAGTGGTTAGTGAACTAGATATTAAACTCAATGATAATATGTTGATGTCAATGGCCTTTATGGTGGCATTAACAACCCCTAATATTTAGCCTTAGTGGAAGATATAATAATAGTATAATTTTTTTTTCTCAATAAACAAATAGGACCTAATGTAGGTGAGAATTTATAACTTATAGTGGACATTCATCTTGACAATCACCTCTCCAAAGTATATTTTATACCCTAGTGTGGACACGGAAAAGGTAACCCTTCTACTTTTTCATGTTCAGGCCCTCCTAGTGGACTTTGGCTTGATTTTTCCTAGATTTAATGTTGTAATGTGGTCAACACATTCACATTAGGTCTTGGACCTTTGTGAATCATTAAGACTTCTAGGATGTCTTGTAAAGTTGTTGTGAAGTGTTATAACCCACTTTCATACTTTTATAGGACCCTTTCATCATAATTCACCTAAATAACTCCTTTTTATCACTTACCAAGTCTTATTTCAAAGTGTTGTAAAGTGTTGTAACCCAGTTTCGTGCTTTTTAGACTTGTCATCACTAATTCAACACTTTCTCATGTTTAAATGGCCCCTTAATACACTTTTTGACCCCACTTAAGTGTGTTTTTGAGGATATTCCTGTTGGACAACATTTAATTCTCTATAATTCCCGACACCCACTTAATTTGCTTAAGTGGGACAAAGTCATCAATAGGGGCAACTTAGTCCTTTTTAGCACAAAACTCAAAATTATTTCAATTTTCAGGCGGGATTTCATTCTCTAACCCTTGAGGTTTGCCTGTGATGTGATATTTTCAAGAAATTTAGTAAAGATCAAGTATAAATAAGGGTTTTTCCTCTCATTTTAACACCTATTCATTCAAGCATTCACTCAAGCAATTAACTTAATCATTCTCAAGCATTCAAGCACTTTAAGCATAATCAAGTCATCCATTGGAGCACTTCATTATACATCTTCAGATTTCCACATCAAGGATTTGGTAAGTCTATGGCATTGCATTTTTTTACTTATCATTCTCTTCCCATTTCATTTCATTATCTAGGGTTTGATTACCAAAGTTGGATTTGACCAAGGAAAATACCTATACTCTATTCCTTAACCACTTTTCCCTCTTTGCATATGTGTCTACAGACTTTGTAGGAAAAATTTTCAAAGACATAGGTGTTGAAAAGTGGTCACCAAGTCATCAACACTATTCAAGTCAACATATAACCCTAATTCAAGCTTGGAGACCCTTTTTATCTAGTTTTCTACATAATCAAGACCAAACACCTGTCAGAAAAGCAAGTACAGACCTGCAGCTATAGGATCCTATCTTGAAATTCTTGAAATCTGTAGGTGGACTAAGTCACCACTAGTGGTGGATTAGTCCCACTACTAGGTTTGAAAAATTGTTTTTTGCATTTTTGGATACCCACTTGGTGAATTCTTATTTCGGCAAGTTTTTCCTGAAACTGGGACTAAGTCGCCCAACTTGGTGTAAGTGTCCCAGTCAACATTTTCAATCAATTTTTCAGGATTCCAGAATCTCTCCACATCATATTTTAGATTATATTTAGTTATTTCATCATTTACTTGCATTTTTAAGTGTTTTTGCATATCATAGTGTGTTTTCTAGTACTTCATATTTCTTAGGTTTTGCATCATTAAATCATTTTCTTTTAAGATCGGTGCATTAATACATCATAATTAGACTTATTACATCTCATTTACATTAATCTTCAGTTAGAAATTTGCATTTTGGACCCCATTTCCTTTCTCGTTTTAGGTGAAAAACCCTAGAAGGAGCTAAAGCAGTTGGGAAATCCAAAATCATTGTCCAAATTTTGGTGAACTTGAATTTTGAAAATATTTTCTTCTGATTTCAAAGTGCATCCTAGGTTCCGTTTGCATTGCATTAGATATTGCATTGATTAAATTGCATCCTATGGTTTTCAAAATTCCACTAGTGAAAAGCTCCAATAGCTTTCCTTTTTGCATCATTTTTGCATTGAAAACAACAAAAAAATTGTATTTTCATACTGTAGTTGCATCTATGCATCCAAAAGACATAAAATTGCATTAAATTTTATTGAAAAATCTCAAAAATATCATCACTGGGACTAAATTTCCACATTGGGTGACTTAGTCCTCTTGCACCTTTTGCACTATAATTTCTAGTATTTTTTGGGTATTTTCTGCATTTTTGTTTCCTGGTACTGCATTCCTATTTCAGTTTACAATTTTTTTGTTATTTGCATTTTATTATTCCTAGATTACATTGCATCCATCCCACCTTTTCTGGTATTTGTATGATTGTTTGGTGCCCTTTCATAATACTTTAGTGAGAAGAAGTTCTCGACTTGATCTGGGTGGATCCAGGAAACTTGAAAATTTCATAGTCTCAGAATCTCATGAAACTAGCATCATCGCATAGAGCTTGCCAACACGGTCTTGACGCAACTTGAACATGCTCAAAAGGAGTCTATATGTAGAAGTTATGTGTAGTCAAAGTTCCGGTCAAATAGGTGAATTAGGGGGCCATAAAAAGGTGGAAAATTGATCATCTCAAAATGAGGTAAAAATGAAACCAAGTTTTAGAGCTCGTCGCGTTGATTCTGGACCTATATTTGGTTTCAAAAATAGAGTCCGTATGAGCAAAATAAAGCCAATCAAAGTTTGCAGACAAAAGAAGTTGACCAATCAAAATGATGACGTTAGCATGTGACATGGCAGGTGGTGACATGTCAATCCAATCAGCACCTTTGTCATCATGGCAAGTCACATCATCATTAGCAAATGGGACTTTGACACATGGCACCATTCAGATCTTGACATGTGTCAAAGCAACACAATTAGAAAACTGCCATGTGGACTCCTCTCCCCATGTGTTTGGTTAAATTAGAGCATAATATAAGTTGGGGGATTCAAACCCCCAACCTCACCTCACCTAATTTCATTCTTCACCACTATACCATGTGTGGTTGCACACTTTTAAAGGGAGGCGTATCTTTTAAAAGCCTTGATTTAAGGCTTGCATGTGATAATAGTGGGTGGGGCCACAACCCCACAAAGGTGGGCGTACATGTCAA
This sequence comes from Sequoia sempervirens, assembly GCA_007258455.2. Classification (NCBI taxonomy): domain Eukaryota; kingdom Viridiplantae; phylum Streptophyta; class Pinopsida; order Cupressales; family Cupressaceae; genus Sequoia; species Sequoia sempervirens. Next base: position 42,256,866 of record VDFB02018296.1, read on the forward strand.
GCCCTACAAGTTTTTTTAAAAGGAGTTTAACAATAAAATCTTAAATCAATAATACTTTACCCCTAATTTAAAGGATAATCCCTATTTAAAAGGGATAAACCCCTTTAGAAAAGCTATTTAAAAATATTAATGGGTTAATATATTGATAAATGGAAAATATCCCCTAATATTTAGGAGAGCCAACCCTTTAATATTTTGAAAGCCCAATAAAATGAAGATTTAAAGGGGCTATTTAAAAGGCTTTTAGAATATTTTTAAAAATTTTTGGAGGATTTTAAGGGATTTATTATCCTTAACAAATTTAAAATGCAATAATAAAAAATTAAATCTCTTATAATCCCTAATTTATAGTTTGACATCTTTTTATCCCAAAAAAATGATAAATTAAGGGCTGAATAAAACATTAAAAAGATTGTCATAAATTTTTAAAGGGATTTTAAAAGGGCCTTTTAATATTATTTTGTAAACACGAAATTATAAGGGCCATAATTTATTTAAATGGTTGTATGATTTTTAGGGGATTTATTGTTGTAATTGGGGATTTTGAAAGATTTACATATGTAAGCAGGAGATATGGGTATATTTGTAAAATAATATGGTTTTAGCCCATATTAGCAAATAAATTGGTATATAAAGGGGTTGTTTTGGCTTGGGAATCAAGTAAGTCCACTTGGAGAAATAATTCTAGTGTGAGAATTTTGGAAGAGAAGAATTACAAGGCGTTATTATACACCAAAAATTGTAATAGTGAGAGAGATTGTGAGGAATTTTATGCAAGTTCTTGAAGCTTGATATTGTAAGAAGGCATTTTCAGGTGCTTGGCAATATTAATGAAAGCAGTCCAACATTGAGAAGTGGACCCGAAGACGTAGTCCTTTGAAGGAAGAACTTTGTTATCAACCTGCCTTTGATCTTTCTATCTTTCGTCTCCTTCTATCTCCTATCTTATTTCATTTTAGTTTATTTTTCAATTTAGTATTTTATTTCTAATTATAACATTTTAGTAATTAGTAATTTCATTAATTTATGTAAAATTGGACTCAATGGTTAAACAACATAGTCATGCAATTATGTTGGATCAGGAATAATTGTAATTAAGGTTAAATACATTTGAATTGTAAGCCTCTAATTATAGATCAAATTGGTAGCAAAGCCCATTTTGCAAGAAATTGCATAAGTGAATACTAACCAGGTTGAAATTGAAGCAAGGAGGAGGTGCACTTACTGAGTTCAATCCTAAGATCAAAAAATGAAGGACTTTTCCATGAGCAAAGATGGCAGTTGAACAAAGTCCTACAAAGCTTGATGAGAAACCTTTCCAAAAAGAATTTCTTGAAATGAAGGCTATGGTTGAAGTTCTTTTCCAAGAGAGACAAGAGTGATAGAGGAAAAAGGAAAGCAAGGATAGAAAGGAGGAAATTGAATCCTTGTTGAAAGAAGACAAAGGTAAAGGAGTAGGAGGTGGTGGTGACCCTCCTGAACCTCCATCCCTGTCTTCCTCATCCTCTTCATCTTCATCTCCATCTTCTTCTTCATCTAACTCTTCCAAAAAGAAACAACCTGTGAAATCTAAAGTTAATTCACCTTTATTGAAACTTGATGTTAAATTTTATTTTCAAATGTATAATGGAGAACTAGATGTAGAAAAACTTGATAATTGGATAAAACAAATTGAAGTTTATTATAGAATTTAGAAGTTTACTGAGGATTCTCAAAAAATCCAATTAGCCACTCTTCACCTAGGAGGCACAGCCTTAATCTAGTGAGACAATAGAACATAGGAAGATCTAAGTCGTTATGGAAAAATTATTTCTTCTTGGTTTGAGTTTATAGCTGCACTTAAGAAACAGTTTTATCCATTAGGGCATATGCAAAAAGTAGTATTGAACTAGAAATCATTAAGACAAGAGTAATGTCTAGAATGTTGATACTATTTCCTTCACATCAGTGTATTTAGTATTGTTGCTTGTTATTCTACTAGTTATTTCTATGTGGATGATGAATGTGATAGTGAATATTGATGAACATGCAATTGATTATATCAGGAAATCTATCTCATATTTCTTTGTGTTTATGATGGATCAGATGTTCAAAATTTTAGTAGGAAGGAAAAATTATACTAGGCAAGTGGGATGAAATTTCCCTAGCTCAAATTATACATAAATAGACCTTTTGCAAGTCCAAAAGCTTCTCAATGGGGAGGAATGATCTAGGTGGAACCAGGAAAATTGAAAATTTCATAGTCTCAAAATCTCATGAAACCAGCATCATCGTGCAGAGCTCGTCAACACGGTCCTGACACAACTTGAACGGGCTCAAACAGAGTCTATATGCAAAAGTTATGAGTAGTCAAAGGTTCGATGAAACAAGCGAATGAAGGGGGCCATAAAAAAGGTGGAAAAATGATCATCTCAAAATGAGGTAAAAATGAAACCAAGCTATAGAGCTCGTTGTGCTGATTCTAGAACTATATTTGGTTTAAAAAATGGAGTTTGTATGAGCAAAATAAAGCTGGTCAAAGTTTGCAGACAAAAGGAGTTGACTAGTCAAAATGATGATGTCGGCATGTGACGTGCCAGGTGGTGACATGTCAGTCCAGTCGGTACCTTTGTCATCATAGTAGGTAATGTCATCATTAGCAAATGGGACTTTGACACATGGCACCATTCAAATCTTGACACATGTCAAAGCGGGACAATTAGAAAACTACCACATGGACTCCTCTCTCCATGTGTTTGGTTAAATTAGAGCATAATATGGGTTGGGGGATTCAAACCCCCAACCTCACCTCATCTAATTTCATTCTTCACTGCTATAACATGTGTGGTTGCACACTTTTAAAGGGAGGTGTATCTTTTAAAAGCCTTGATTTAAGGCTTGCATGTGATAAAAGTGGGTGGGGCCACCACCCCACAAAGGTGGGCGCACATGTCAAGCCCTACAAGTTTTTTTAAAAGGAGTTTAAGAATAAAATATTAAATCAATAACACTTTATCCCTAATTTCAAGGATAATCCTTATTTAAAGGGGATAAACCCCTTTAGAAAAGTTATTTAAAAATATTAAGGGGTTAATATATTGATAAACAGAAAATATCCCCTAATATTTAGGAGAGCCAACCCTTTAATATTTTGAAAGCCTAATCAAATGAAGATTTAAAGGGCTATTTAAAAGGGTTTTAGAATAGTTTTAAATATTTTTGGAGGATTTTAAGGGATTTATTATCCTTAACAAATTTAAAACACAATAGTACAACAAATTAAATCTCTTATAATCTCTAATTTATAGTTTGACATCTTTTTAGCCCGAAACATGATAAATTAAGGGCTGAATAAAATATTAAAAATATTGTCATAAATTTTTAAAGGGATTTTAAAAGGGCCTTTTAATATTATTTTCAAAGAGGGGAAAAATGTAGACACGTGAAATTGACATAATGCATTCAACTATGTCATATTCATCTATTCGGCAAATAAATCAAGTTTATTTATCAATCTCCTAAAGTCATCAATTTAAATCAAATAAATCAACTTGAACCCATCATCCTCATTTTAATTAAATAAATCAAATCTTTTAATTAATTAAATCCAAATACATTTTCCATCCTTTTCTGATTTAAATAAATGAAATATTTAAGTCATAAAAGTCAAAACACCCTAATCATCATCCTAGCTAATTAATCCTGATTAAATCTAAGCTAATGCATGTCACATCCTAACCACTTGAATTATCTAGATTTGGCCACTTGCATATGAAATTGCATTTAATTGATTTATCAAAATCTTCATTTTCAACTTGGCATAAAGGGAGAATATTCTCCAAGTTTGAATCTCCCCCCAAGTGGACATGTACACCCAACAGAGCATTTATGAGGCCTTACATGTCTCTTACATGTCCCCTTCCAAAGTCAAACTCAGCATTCATTGCACAAATTTGAATTCAAATTTCCCCCCTCTTGGGCACATTTCCCAAATCTTGCACATGCATCAACCACTCACATGATGACAAGTGTCCTTTCATTGGTCCAATCTTAGTCCCACATTGGTCTCTCTTCAACACTTACCATTTTGAAAATCCTTAAATAGAAGCTTCATCTTTGAGAAAATCCTCCACAATCATCCACAACTTTCATGCAAGGTCATTCTCTTTGAGAACTGATCTTGTCCATTTATTATCTCCATATCCATAGCAATTTCATCACTAGCTTATCAATCAAGGATTGGGAAAGGGCTTCTTTCCATAGAAGCACCAATCCACTATGGGATAGAATTTGACTCTTGTTTTTCTTATGCTTTCACTTAGCTTATGTTGATAACTTACTTTGTTTGCATAGATAACATGAGCAATTATTTCATAGGGATTATACATCTGATTTGCTTGATTTAACTAACAATACATATGCTTGTTTGTTTATGAGCAAAAAATGCAGATTTAGGGTCTACATATTGGCGCTAGAAGGAGGGCATTGGTCTCATGTTTGAAGATGTTTTCTTTAGATTAGTTTTCTAAGAATGTTTCTTCAGTTTGCATTCTTGTTTATTGATAAAGAAAATAAACTTACAGCAAACTAGTCTTTTGATCTTCTTACATACGATTATAACACACATTTTTGCTATCATATTGGAAGTCTAGTTTTCTCAATAGCATATTTTGTTGTATCGCTTACTACATTGTACAGGTCATGTAAAGAAATATTGTATTTATGCTTGTCATTACATTTAGTACAGTTCATTACTCTGTTACATGTAGGACATACTTTTGCAGGGAATTCTTTAGAGAGAACATAAACTTAGAGCCAAGAGAGGCCAGATACTGTATAATCTATGCTTGTCCATTTGCAACACAGATTTCAAAAAAAACCATCCTTTTGCAGACTTTTTCTCTTTAAGTCCAGATTTCAAAACATAAAATTTCATCTCTGCACCTAGTATACTGTAACGTGTCCCATCCCTTGTCACAAATGCTATAGAAGTTGCAAAATCAAATGTATTCTTTAAACGCATGGAGAAGATCCCACCACACACTGCCTTCAACTGAATGCTTTCATTAGAACCTGTTCTGGTAAGGTGGGGCCAAGATTGGGGTGACACAAGCTAGCTTTACCTTGAGTTCCTGACCGGTGTTGGTGCCATCATTTGGTGAGGACTCTTGTTCTTCTTTACTTTCTGATCCTTTCTCCTCACTGCTATTTAGATTAGTCACCATGGCTAGACTGCAATCAAACTTGTGCCTGTGCCTTTGATTGTTTGTTTATTCACAGCCTAGCAGGGAAGAAAGTGCTTTCCTAGAATATGAGATTGATGGCGTGATCACTAATCATTAGTGATTTGACACCTAATGTTAACATGTCATGGATGATGTTGTGTGCAAGTTGTGGAATACAGGTTTACACCTGCTAATTACGTTGAAATCTATCTATTCTCTGTTAACGGCTTTACCCCTACTCACGGCATTTGCTTGAAAGTTTCCAAAGTCTTTTCAATTGGTGTTATGCCTGCCCAACACAAGTGATTGAATGTTTTCACAAGACTCTAGCTACTATTTTGGAAGTGTTATTCTCTATAGTTACTATATTATTTCTTTTAGGTACCTTTTTTTAATCCATTCTGGAAATGTTACCTTTCACAAATAGTACATCATTTCTGCTGAAACTCTAATAGGTTGTGACTCAAAGGTTTTATATTGAACTCATCCATCATTTGATTTCATTTATCCTTGACTACATCTATGCTATTTGCGCCTATCCTTCCTAGCCAGTGCAATTTTCAGATTGGTAGTCTATTCGTTTAGTTCCTGAACCTCACCACTCTCTTTGTTAGATTTTGCAGCCCCGAGTTCAACAGTTGCAACTCACTCTGCAAACTTGAGTGTACTCATTGTCTCCCCATATGCATCTACTTTAGAACTTATGTGCACAAACATGAGAGTTTTTGCTTGACCGCCTAGTGAGTCCTGAAGCAGCTATGTGAGTTTTTTAATTCAGTAAGGAACATGTGAGTTCTTTTGTGCAAGGGCGACAATCACATCTCCTAAAGCTGATAAAGATTTATTGATATGTTTTGCTTCTTCTAATCTTTCTCCTATGGCCTTAGATTTATCAACTCTCTCACTTCCGGCAAGGTCCACCAGATGAAGATATCTCTGAATAATGGTTCTAGAGGTAAGATCTTTGCCTTGGACATGGACTGTTAACACACTGTGAGAACAGCTACTGCGATTATTCAACGATGTTGCCCCTACAGCATGATTCTCGTGCTCAAGGTTCATTAACTCAATCATAGCAGGTGTAGATGTAACAGGTATCAGATTTGTATTTGGAACATTTAGTCCATTCTGCTGGGAATTATTGCGGATATCTAATTTCTTATTTGAGCCATCAGAAGTAAGAAGATCTCGTACTTGTTCATTGTATTCATTTGAACTATAACATCATAAATGAATGCATCCTTTCTTTGTTCTAAAATTTGGAATAAGTCATTTCAACTATCAAAGAAGTACTTATCATTCTATCCTTTAGGATCACCATTGGTCTATTGTTTCTCATCTTCTCTAGCACTCACAAATGCATGCAGTACATTTGCTATCTTATTAATAGCTTTTTCAGTCTTATTAATACCTTTTTCAGCCTTAGTGAATGCCAATGAGAGGTGGACAAAATTTAAGGATAAAATAATCTCATTACATGTGAATCAATACTGTCGTTCTGTGTATTCCAGTCTCCTTTCAAAAATATAAGAAAATCTAACTGCCTCCACTTCACACCATCCACAATATGTTGGTCACAAAGAGCAGGGATCATGGTTCAAAGAATGACATGACTGCCACTTGCCTCTCTCTATATAGGTCATATTCCATCGAGCCTAGGCTTAGGCAGAATGATGCCAACTTGAGGAAATCTTGAGGGGAAGATTCTCGGCTATACGAATGGTTATCAGCGCTTGGGGACTTCTAACTGAGAAGGCTAAACTTAGTGTGTATCTTAAGCAAAGGGAATAATAATAGATTGGAAGTCATCTCAATCATTAGAATATAAATTTTATCTGTCCATAATGCATGTGATTCTAAAACATTAGCCTAACAATACTTGACTTGTCTGAATTCTTCTTTTTCTTGTTTGACGGTGCCAATTAATTCTTGTTTTGTAGTTGGTTTTGAGAGGATGCTGCCAAAGATTGTTGGCCATGTATTTGAGGCATCATATCAAACAGTCATTAAAACACAGATTGGAAAATCTGCATTCGATAAGAGTCACAGTAGATGATGTTGTAAAAGGAGCCTTTGACTATAGTGTGTACTGGCTATCATTTAATGGCACCTACTTAAAAACTTTCTCACGCCTTCTAAAAAAAAAAACTATTTTGTGCAAGTTTTATATTCATCATACTCTGTCAGAAAATAGTAGATTTTTGGCTTTACACCTGACATTTACGTTTAAACCTTTCAAAAGATTTTTATGGTGTAGTTTTGTACCTGCCAAATACATTTGATTGAATAATTTATTTGTTGTTTTTGTTTTTTTTTTGTATTGATCAAAGCGAAAATAATTTTACAAGAAAAAGCTACCTAGGGTAGCAGAAAAACCTCAGCCTAAACAAACCATGTACAACAAAAACTAGGAACAACATAACGTTACAAAGGCTGTCAAAAAATTAGCCATTACAAACAAGAGACATATTACAAGAGTTGAATAACATTTTACAATGATTGACTTCATTGTCCAGCTGGAACTTCACTATTTGGTCTTTGATCTGCTGTAGCTGTTGTTTGGCCTTCTTATTCTTCTTACATATAACCTGGATCTGCGAAAAAAGAACAGCCACCTGGAGACATATATCAGAGTAAAGCCGAAGAGTACCAACCACCTGATAGTAATTACTAGAAAACATAGTTACACATCTATTTTTCCATATATTCTTCAACACAACATGATAGATTGAATCAGCGATAACATCTTTTTGCATACCAAAACCAAAAACAACTTCTTTCCAAGTCAAATCATGATTAAAAATAGCTGAGAAGTCTCAAAAAATATTAAACCAAAGCCTTTTAACATATATACAATCCCAAAAAATGTGTTTCAAGTTTTCCACACTATTACAAAAAGGACAGCTTGCTGGTTGGATCATAATACGCTTCAACCTATCCCCCACAGGTAACTTGCAGTGCAATATCTTCCAAGCCAACATCTGCGAGTCAAAATCAGCTTTGAAGCGCCATATTTGAGCACTTAAATTAAACCAAATTGTAGAGTTAAATCTGTATTTCCACTTTTGATTCAAATGATTAGCAATATTCCAACTAGGAATCATCTTCAAATATATACTTTTTAAAGGGAAATGGTTGAAATGGCTGAATGATAACCATTTCCAATCTCTAAAAAAATAGCAGTCCCTAGAAGTACATAATTTCATAGTGAGATCCACTAGCACCAAAGACTTAATAAAAATGAAAAACTGTTCATAACAAGAATTCAGCCTATACTACTCTTTAATTTTGTTCCAAGGAGCCCAGTCAACTAGATCAAAGTCCCAAAGGTCTTTAAATTGTCTAACTCCCTTTTTAAACAAATAATAAGCCCGCCTTGGGAAAAAAACAGCCAAAGGTAAATCATGATAAGAAATTATCTTATTCCACCAAATTGACATTGAAACAAAACTAAATCTAGTCTACGAGGAAGATCGGTTCCAATCCAGAAATTGGCTAACTTGTTTCCAAGCTTTCCAAATAGACTGGAGTGGAAAAGAAGCTCTGAATTTAAAAAAGGAAGGCATAAGCATTTTATCAGGCCAACGAACATATTGCCATTTCCTCCTAATAGAAGCTTCCATAATTCGTTGACGGACCAATATCTTCCATGGTTCATCTCCACTAGCAGCCCTAATGATCCATTTTGCAGCAAGGCAAAGGGGGTTTGAGGATCAATAAGCCCCAAGCCTCCTTTGTGCTTTGGCTGAATACAATGAGACCATGAAGAAGCAATAAAACCACCATTACCATCCCATCTAGACCACAAAAATCTGTGGATTATTCTATTGAGCTCTTCATAACCTCGTTTGGAAGGCATCCAACAAGAAGAGTAGTAGACATGGGAAGCAATGAGAATCTTATTAGCCACTTGAATCTTGCCCGCCAAAGATAGAAATTTATTGCCAAAATTGAACAGCTTACACTTAATTTTGTTTAAAAACCAAGCCCACATCTCAGAAAGAGAAACACCCAAACCAAAGGGAATACCCAAATACCTGGTTATCTCACCATGTTTAATCTTCCTCCATTCATTTGGTATCCATTGAGGCCTAGCAAATGGCTGAGTTATTAAAAACTCAGTTTTATTATGAGCTATAAGAGATCCAGATACCTCATAGTACAATTTGACAAATTCCAAAGTGTTGTTCACTTCCTCTTCAGAATTATGTATGAATAACATACTATCATCAGCAAAGTGGGAGTTAATAACCACTTGGTTTTGAGGAATAGAAATCCCTTTGATAAGTTTCATTTGATGAGCTTTATGTAGAAAATAACCCAAGGCATCTGCTGTAAGAACATATAAAAAGGGAGAAAGAGGACATCCCTGCCATATGGAACGCTGCAAATCAAAGGAATTTGACATATTCTTATTAACAACCAAATGAGCATTAGCATCTTGGAACAACATTTGAACATGCTTTTGAATTTTAGGACCAAAACCCAACCATTGAAGCATTTTAAGGATGAAGCTCCAACGAATTCTATCATAAGCTTTATCAAAATTGCATAAAATGGAAAGTTGTTATGCCTGCCAGTTGCACTCATTCCTCCAGCGGTGGATTGATGGGATCTCGGGTTAAATGCTCTTTGTTTGTTTTCAAAATATATTTTCCAATCTGACAAGATTTTGTTATGTGATAGGCAGGGGGAGTATAAAGATGGGCCGTTGGACTAGTGTATTGTCAAAATCTATGCTTGGTTGGCATATTCAAATCATTTGGTCTCTATAAAGTCATTATTTTCTATTTGGAACTAGCTATTAGAAGTCATTATTGGTGTCGATTTGTTGTTAAAGTATTATCTTATTAACTATCAACTAGTGAATAAATGTTGTTAGTCTGATCCATATTGCATTGGAAATCAAAACCTTAGATTGAAAGTGGCCCATGTCCTATGACGGTTGGAACAGATTGAAATTTAAACTCATAGGCATTAAATCTATAGCTCAGCTATCTAGGTTATAAATGTGATTATGCATAAAAATGATTTGAGTATGGGCAGTGGAGATTTTCTTTTTTTAGAAAACAATATTCATCAAAACAAGCAAATCATAAAAGCAGCCTTGAATTTGTAGGCTGAAAGTGGAGAATGCTTTATAAGTTATTTTAAATAACTAATTGAACTATTTTCCTTTTTATCTCTCAAACACTTGTTTTTAAGAATAGTTTTCTTATTTGACAAATTTTGGATATTCATTACACTTGAAACATTATTGATGAATCTTATTTGTCATGATGGTGTTTGTAGGTAAAGGTTGACGTCAAAATACAACATTGAAATCAAGTGAAAACAAAACGAGATTGGAATTGAGAAATGAATGGAGCACTAAAATTTAAAACAAACAAAGCATTTTTAAATGCTTAAGACTTTCGTTTCATGCTTTAATTTTCTGTTTTAAGCCAACTAGATCATTGTTTTCTTTCAATGTTGGATTAAAATTGAACCTTAGAAACTAACTAGACTTTATTTTTGGGTTAAAATTGGACAAAACAACTTCATACTCAAGTTTGGTGCTTTAAAATAAATTCATCATTGCTTTGAGGCTAAAACGAACAAGTGTTTGAGTTGAGTGATTTTGTCTTTGGTGCATTTTGAATGCGTATCCTCTCCCCTTGCACTTCGTGTGATCTAGGGTGCAAGAGAAACATTCAAAATGCATTTTATTGCTTTAAGTCACCTTTAGAGGGGCCTACCTAAGAGACACATCCGAAAGGAGAACTCGAAGGTGACTCCAACATTTTTTTCATTCGGGCCGGTATACAAATGGATAAGACTAAACTGTCAAGTCCTCATGGTATGTAGGCCTTAGCCATACAGTATCTTTTAGAACGGGATACTACCGTAAAACATATAAGAGCCCCTAGTAGGATTGATTAAAACCTTTAGTGGCTTGTTGGATGCTCGCAAGGTGCCATGTCCCAGATGTTGTGTCATTAAGAACCTTATTTGTAGTTGCCATCTAGTTCATCCCATGAGTTTATCAAAGTGGTGTATTGGAACTTAGATTCCAAGAAGTTACTTGCCATGTCCGATCTTAGTTAGAATATAGAGGTTAAGACTTCATTCTTAACATACCTTTATATTTTGTCCTTGGTTGCATGTAAAATCATATCTTCTACTATGAAGGGCATGAGGCAAGCACACCAAGAAAAACGTACCAATTGAGCTAGGATGTTACATTTCTTGTTTGAAAACATAGTGTGTTTATCAAAAACATAGGAAAACCAACATTCAACATCATCATCAAAATTTCAAACCCCTTAGTTAGAGAAAATACCTTTGACAAAACCCAAGAACTATTGCTTACCCTAGGGAGTATGTCCTTAGAGGTTTCTAAGTAATTGGGTTTACATCTTAATTTGCTCAAGATACAAAGGTCAACATTGGGCAACCCTTGTCCTGATTTCTTGGAACTTCCACATAGCACTTTGTGGGACGAAAAGAAGTTGTGACACTGGACATTCAGTTTGAAAACTAATCAAGAGTGTGTTTGTGGCAAAAAGAATCCACTAAGCAAAGATAACAAATTGAATCCCACACATGTTCTTGTTTATCTTTTTATCATCCTTTGAGCAAACATTGGTCTTTTTATTTAGAAATTACTCTTAGAGAAAAGTGTGTTCTTCAATACCTTGGCCTAGTAAACAAAGTCTCTCTAAGTCTTTTAGGATCAATCAAACACTTCATCCACCCCAAACATTTATCATCTCCATCCCAAATAAAAAAAAAACTTTAGAGCTTTGAAAACATCATTCTAGACTTGGGAAAATCATCAAAATCAAATTTTTTAGTTAGGAGTATGGGAATGCATCCTTTCTCATACCTCTAGTTAAATTAGCACCCCTTTGAACAAGTTCATCCTAAGATCACATCTAACATCTTAGGGTTTACAAGTTTATTATCCAAATCAAAATCAAACCCTAAGTCTAGCATTGATCCAAAGTTCCTAAGCATTCAACACTCATATCATTCGCACCTTTCATCCTTCATCTCGTCATTGGTCCTAAAAAAGCCTTGGAGGTCGCTTTTGTAACAAGGTCAAAATACAAGAGAACATAGAATACAAACTTGATCCATTAATCATGAGTAATCCAAATCAAATGAACTTTCAAAGCCTTACAACACCGATTGATTATCAACACTCACACTTATACAATCCATACATGGGACCATTGCCTTCTACAAATGTCAATGGCACAACAAGTGTGAGTATGCCCAAATCAAAGATTGGAACACATTTCCTGATGGTAGATCTAAGTCCAAACCTACAAATCCACCAACCAAACAATCAAAGCATGAGCTTTCGAAAGAACATCATCCCACCAAATCCCTACAAGCCAAATGAGAAGGTACCAAGCACAAGTTTTCGAAACATGAATCTGGAAAACTTTGGGATGGATACATTTGCAAATCATACAAATATTTCAAACATGAACAATGGTCAATTTCAACCTATAATGCCAAATCTAAGTGTCATCCCAAATGAGAACATTGTCCAAAATCAAACACAAGTACACACTCCAAACCTGCTTAAACAAGAGCCAAATCAACTATATCAAGGGAGTCAAAATCAAAATCAAGAACAAATTTGGCGAGATCAAATTGCAGAACTTTCCAAAATAGTTGAGGCATTGTGTCAAGGGAAATATCCACCACCATTACCAACATCATCCCCTGGTTTAGGGCTTCCCCCTTTACCTAGCACCAATCACTCCATCCAAATCAATCCACCTAACACCAATCAAACCATCATGTCAAATCCTTTGAATATACCATCGACATCACACCAACAGATGGTATCCAATTAAGCAACAATGATGATCCCTACCAATCAAAATATGGTCTCCCAAGGGCCTATCACCTTGTTCATTCCAACCATCCCTATCACTTGGATCATTCCAAACACCACCCTCATGATCGCTCCAAGTGTATCTCAACCACTTGTCACCGCATCCAACACAATTCCAAATACACCACCACTACCTTCAAAACCAAGTGTAATAAGTCAATACCGTAGCATCGCACTAAAAGCACATCAAGCCTACCAACAAGCACTTCAACAATCTCAAGCTGCCCAAGCCTCTCAAGCTACCCAACCAACACAAGCACAAACACAAAAAATGACAACTATTGAGAACAATGATCAAGATCAATCCACCGCTGAAACTATGTCTACTTCATCCAATGATCAAGTCAACATATGTTAGGAGCCACTTTTCAATCATGATCAAAATCTACCAACCAACAATGATCCAATTCAAGAAATGTCAACATTGTTTGACCCTATGGTTGAAGACATTAGAAATTCCTCCATCAAAATTGTTGAAAACAATGATCAAGATTTCTCCATCGATAAGCACATTGAAGATGTTTCTACTCCATCTAATGATCAACTCACCATACATCAAGAGCCAATTTTTAGTGATCTATTTCAAGGAGTGTTAGGATTATTTGATCCTATCAACATAATGCATGATCCATTGACCAATGATCATATTGAAAATGTCTCTACATTGCCTTATGAGTTAGAGGATATATCTCAAGAATTTATGCCAAAACATGATCAAAATCCTTCACCAAAGTCTAGCAATGGTCCTTTCCAAGACATATTGACATCCTTTGACCTCATGGTTATAGATACTAAAGGAACCCTAAACTCGACACTTGAGGATATGGAACCACTTACCATGTCTAATGACGACATCCAAGAACCTTTCATAAGAAATCCATCCTTTGAAACTGACCCATGTCAGGAACTTGATCCAAAGCATGTCAAAAGCAATCCCAAAATAAATCAAGATCAAAAATTTGTATCTCCAAGATACTACAATGATCTAAAGGATATTCTCCTATCCACACAAGATGATCATATCCACATAGCACTTACACCTCCATCTACCCATGAGATGCTTTCTACGGAGGGACACGTAGATGATATTCATCTAGAAAAAGACACTGTTACACAAAGAGAGTAGATTCTTAACTCCTACAGTCAAATAGAGCTATCGACATCAAGATTAGATATATCCTGAATTCAGACTGAGGACATCAGGTATGCAGATATCCAACCTTTTTCGCTCAAGGAAACAAGTCAGACAAACCAATGTAATTCAAAGTTAGCAGAACAACAAATTGAAACAATGTCATCTTCAGTGGTCATTTATTAGAAATGGACTCTAAACAGGACCTCTTAGAATAGGAAGAATCAAAGCATGAAGGTACTACTTCTACCATACTGGGGGCAACTTCATCTCAAGCAAGCATCAATATAGGGAGCTCAAAGAATCCTTGTGATGAAACTAATGCCAATACTACAACCAGCCACACCATGAATATTCATCCACCCATCACCCCATCCACGAATTGGGACCAAAATCAAAGGAAATATTTGAATCAAAGTACAAAGAACGTTATCAAAGCAAAAGAAGCTGAAAAGCATAATAGACAGATCAAATACAAATGGATACCAAAGAATATAAAGAAAGATCATCCCTATCAAACTCCATCAGTTAAAGAAACTGTGGGGCAAAATAAAAAAGGGAAAATTATCCATCAAACACATCCACAAAAGAAAAAGCAATCTTTTCAAGCGACGTACAAAGTGTATCAAGCAGTTGGTTCTAATTCCACCCACACTTTTATATCCACCCATCATTGCTCATCTTCCCAAGTTTGGAGAGTCAAAGGTTCCAAACTGTCAACCAATCCATATTTTACCCCTAAACACAACCCATCCATGCCTCCACACTTGATATCCAATTCTCATATTGACCATGTATTGGCAACAACCCTTCATCATAAGGATTCAGAAGGCACTCTATCACGATGTACGCACAAAGAAAAAGTTAACTCCGGTATCGATAACGCAGATCAAGAAACCCAAAAGTTGCATTCAAGTGCACGTATCTTAGAAAACCAGCTCCTTCAGGTAGGATATCGATGGCACATTATTGTTGGAATTGTGAAACAAGCACAAAACCACGAGCCACAAGATCAAACACAAACAAATACACCTTCCACGCAAGAGATCTACAAACAAATGTATGAAATTAACTTCAACAAGAAAAAGCTACAGAAGAGAGAAAACTTTCAAGAAGATATGAAAGCTATAGATATTCTCCCATTCATAATTACAATGAGATCAAATCCTTATGAAAGGAGATCAAGAAACCCTAAAAGGGAAACCCTAGTGTGCACACTTAATAATTAATAAATAATTAATTATTAATGTGCCTAAGTTTAGCTTAAGTAACTAAAGTGATAAGTGACTTAATTAATAAACCAATATGATTAAATTAATTAAGTAAAACAACTTATTACTCTAACACCCCCCCTTAATATGAACTTAGGAGGTAGCTAAAACACTAAGAAAAAGATGCATGAAAGCAAAGATGGGTCCCGAAAAACAAGGCCAAGTAAGGTACCCATGTACAAATAGAAGATCTCTATAAAGTGGAGAAATAGAGAAAACCTCATGAGAAAAACTCTACTCCAAAAAGAGATCAAAGGTGATTGAAGGACTGAAAAGCCTCCAAATCAAGGAAATGTCTTGAAAAAGAAGAACATGTAGAACATCACATAAGCATGACAAAGCTGCAAACTTTGTCAAAAGATGACTGCTACGGTGCCGAAGAACCTCCTCTAAAGATATGATGATCAGGATCAAGAAGACAACAATCTGCATGAGTGCCCCCAACAACACTACTCAAATCAGATGGAAAAGAAAGGAAAACACCCGGAACTCGAAGATACAGATAGTAAAGGTACCAAAATTCTGAAGAACTGATCATGAAAAAGTGGAAGGTCACCTCCAAAACATAGGAATGTAAGAGTGTCCATATGGTAAGTGATCCATCTCACTGAAATGCATGGGTAACTAGCCGCTGCATCCACCTAGTACATAGGAACAAATACTGTATAAATAGCTCACTCCATCAAAACCAAGGAAGCATTAACACCAACAGTAGAAACCCCCCCATAATGCTGAAAAGGGAGAGGCATGACAAGTACACTAAAACTGAATGCCAGAAAGTAGTGCATGAAGAAGAACCAAGAGCATCTGAAGGTGCAAACATAAAAGTACAAGCTGATAGAATGGATGTGAAGCCAAAAGTCACATATGCATGAAAAAGGTATGAAGGCAAACAAAGGCAAAAATCAACCCCCATGGCACTTTATATCATAGTGTGAGTACAATAAGGCACAAAGTGATGTGCAAGAAACCCAATACTACACATACAATGCTGAGGCACTTTATCTCAGTGCGTTTACAAAAGAGAAATACATGCAATGTGAGCCCATAATGTCTACAATGTCCAAATAGGAAAACATGCTGAAAATACAATTCTCTTACAGAAAAAGAGGAAATTGGTAGCACCATGATGAAGTACACAAAAAAACATGCAGTTTCAAAAAAAATGGCACCCAAAAATTGCGACATATGACTCCTGAGGAGGCTTGGACCCATGTCAAGCCCGATGTTTCTACATTCTGAGTTTTTGGTAGTGAGGCTTGGGCATTTATTCCTGATGCTCAGAGGAAAGCCATGGAGAGGAAGAGTTGACCACTCATATTTGTTGGCTACTGTGAGGATGTTAAGGCATACAGGTTGTTTGATCCTGATTCCAGAGAGGTCTTGTTTCGGCGAGATGTCCAGTTTGATGAGCGCTATCCTCAGATGGATTCTCCATCACTAGCTTCTCCCTCATTTCCTACTCCTCCCTCTTCATCACTTGAGGATTACTTATCTCTTGAGGATGATGTAGATGATGGTCCACCATCTCCACCACCACCAGGTGCTCCGTCTTTGCCTAGGTGGGCTCGTGTCACAATTGATGCAGCTGGTTCTTTGGCAGGTGATCCTTCAGATACTCATCGTACTCGTGCTCATACATCTGGTTCTAGTCTTTTGAGTCATGCCATTTTGGATGATCCTCAAAAGTTTTCAGAGGCGACAAGTCACCTTGAGTGGGATATGGCTATGGATAAGGAGTATTCTTCTTTGATGAAGAATCATACTTGGGATCTTTGTCCTCTTCCTAAGGGAAGAAATTTGGTTTGGTGCAAGTGGTTGTACCGTACCAAGTATTTTGCAGATGGTTCTATTGATAAGTATAAAGCTCATCTTGTTGCAAAGGGTTTTTCTCAGGTGGAGGGTATTGATTACTCCGAGACCTTTGCCTCTGTTGCTAAGATGAATTATATTTGCTTTGTACTTTCACTTGCAACTTCACAGGGATGGTCAGTGTTTCAGATGGATGTGAAGAGTGCCTTCTTGCATGGTGACCTACATGAGGAGATCTATATGGAGCAGCCTCAGAGTTTTGTGTAGGACACTTCTTTGGTTTGCAGACTTCGGCGTTCATTGTATGGTCTCAAACAAGCCCCTCGGGCTTGGTATGAGAAGATGGACTCTTTTTTGCTTTCCACTCACTTCACATGTTGCCATTATGATCACACAGTGTACATTTGGCGTCAGGAGGGTGATGTTTTGATTCTTGTGCTATATGTAGATGATCTCATCATTACAGGTAGCTCATCTTCCATGATTCAGGATGTTCAGCGAGCTTTGATGGAGCAGTTTGAGATGATAGATCTTGAACTTTTGCACTATTACTTGGGCCTGCAGGTTATTCAGTCTTCAGATGGGATTTCCTTATTTCAGCAGAAATATGCTCTTAATATGCTCTAGCGCTTTGGCATGCTTGATTGCAAGCCTGCCCCCACACCTTTTCAGTCAGGTGTTGTCTTGTCTTCCACTTGTACTACTTCTTCCGTGGATTCTACTCTGTATAGATAGTTGGTTGGCAGTTTGTTGTACCTGACACACTCACATCCTAATCTTTCCTTTGCAGTTGGCCTTGTCTCTCGATTCTCACATGATCCACATGAGATTCATTGGCAAGCAGCCCAACGTATTTTGAGGTACATTCGGGGCACCACTCATTATGGAATTCACTACACATTAGGATCCCCTCACATTGTTCGCTTTACTGACTCAGATTGGGCTGGTGATGTCGATGAATGAAAGTCTACTTTTGTCTTTGTTTTTTGCCTTGGTTCTTGTCCTATTACATGGTCTTGCAAGAAGCAGTCTGCTATTGCATTATCATCTACAGAGGTTGAGTATCGAGGAGCTCTGATACCATGTTGGAATTGTGAAACAAGCACAAAACCACGAGCCACAGGATCAAACACAAACAAATATACCTTCCACGGAAGAGATCTGCAAACAAATGTATGCAATTAACTTCAACATGAAAAAGCTACAGAAGAGAGAAAACTTTCAAGAAGATATGAAAGCTACAGATATTCTCCCATTCATAACTAAAATGAGATCAAATCCTTATGAAAGGAGATCAAGAAACCCTAAAAGGGAAACCCTAGTGTGCACACTTAATAATTAATAAATAATTAATTATTAATGTGCCTAAGTTTAGCTTAAGTAACTAAAGTGATAAGTGAATTAATAAACCAATATGATTAAATTAATTAAGTAAAACAACTTATTACTCTAACAATTATGACAGGGGCATCTACGTCAACACCACCAGGTGGTTCAACATGAATCTTTCAAAAAAACCAAAAAAATAAAAAAATATGAAAATCCAAAAAAATCATAAAAAGGATTGAAAACAGTAAAGAGAAAAAAATTGTCCTGCAGTGAAAACCACTATGGTGGCGCTTTGGGCAAGACCATGATGAAAACCTGACAAATAGGCATCATGTGTGGAATCGAGCATCTACATACACCACTTCAGATGAAAGCATCTCATCCCATCCATAATAAATTGAGCATTCCATCCGTCTCAGCCATAATAAATCCATTCATCCATAAACCATTTATCCAATCCATTTTCATCCATCTGCATCCATCATTGAAGTTATCTTGATATTGATGAAGGTTTGGGGCACACTTTTCACTTGCTTATGGTAAACATCTTGACATGGGCCATCTTCATTGATCTTATCCTATGCAGCATTATCTGAGCTATAAAGTATTATCCAAATGAGTTTTCTTGATCCAAAACCCTTATCTTATCACAAGATAAATCCTTGGCATACTTTGCATGCGTACCATATCCATCCATCCATAAAATTATCCAAAGATCCATCCCTAACATTTAGTACATTGCTAGACACTGGGGGCAAATATTTACATCTTGCTTCAGGAATAAACCTTGATCTATATCCTCCAACTTATGTGGTAATCTGAACATTGGAAAATGTGAAATCAAATTGGTCAAAAAGATTTGTGATCCAAAATCCAAGTCACTAGCCCATGGCATATTTTGACGAGAATATGTTCCTTATCAAGCTTCATCTTTCATCGAACATCAAACCAAACAATTGATATCAGTCGCATCTAAGTTGCACTTCAAACATCATATCAAATCATTTGAACAACTTTTGTTCCTAATCAAGCTTCATCAATCATGATCAATCAAATCTAATCCAAAAATCACTATCTTGGGATATCCTTCCCAATCATTGTGTTTTCTTAACACTATCCTTGCATTGTTGTGCATCCTCAACAATGTTATCATCATCAATCTTGATCAATCAATCCTTGCATTGTTCTGTATCCTCAACAATGTTATCATCATAGTCAATCCATCGATTCAATCAATCAACCTTAGCTTGGTCTTCAACAAAATCCACAAACAGATCACTGATATCATCACACATGTCCATATCCAAATCATCAAAAGTCATGCAAAAATTCGAAAACATCCAAAACATATCAAAATCCAAAAACATCCATAAAAGTCAAAAAATATCAAAAACATTGAAATCTGAACTATGTCGTCTCTGAGCTTAAATGTAGGCAAGGCTCATCTTTGATCAGCCCCTGATACATCAAAATCCAAAAACATTCAAAAAAACATCAAAATCCAAAAAAAACATTCGAAAAACATCAAAATCCAAAAACATCATAAAATCCAAAAATGAAAAACATCATAAAATCTCAAAAATACCAAAAATGGCCTCAAAACATTTCAAAACGTCAAAAACATCCAAATATTTGAAAAAATCCATCCATCCCATCCCACTTTCACCTGCAATAATCAATCATCCATAATAAGCTGATCGTCACCTTCATCTTTCGGCAATACAAACATAAACAATCATAGCAGTTAGCAAAAGCAAGCTTCAAATGCAAAATCAAAATTGAAGCAACAAATCTTTAAAACAAAATCATACTCTTGATCATTTTCAAACATGTCAATCAACCTTATATCAACAGCCTATCAATCAACTTATCAAAACCATCATCATCCTATACAATGCATGTCCTAGGATATATCATTCTGAGAATGGGCATCATTTTGGATATCACCTTGGATTCTTATCCTATCAAAACAAACCCCTTTGGCTGGAGGTATGAAGAACATTAGATTGTTTTTTGTACTTCATCTTTTCTTTTGGTTTATCTTATTGTGCTCATTCCAAGGACCTCTCAATGATGTCCCCAATGAAGGATTTAGAGAGATAGGAATGGGACAACAATCATTATCTTTTTTCTGATGTGCTTGTTGGACATTCTTGTAAAATAACTTGGCGAATACTTGCTTTGTTAGGTATGTCCTAGCAAGGTTTTTGTATGTCAAGTGTGAGCAAGAATACTCCTATCTATTTTTCGAGTCAAAGTCCATCGCACTAGGTACAACTCCATCCTGGTTCTTTATACCTTGATGCATCGTATCTACATGTGTTATCAAACATAAGGTAAGAAACCCTTTTAAAATCCCAATCCTTGATAAGCAAATCATCATCATTTATCATCATCATCATCATCATCATCATCATCTCTAATAAAGTCTTGTCAGATCATGGACTTGTCGGATCCTCTTGTCATCATCTCATTTCCGTGCTAACATAACATCACCAAGGCATCGCCAATGCATCCATCACGCATCCATCATACATATTGCATCCTGCATACATCTTGCATCCATAAACCGTCAACATACCACATATCATTCATATCATACATCATAGGAAACATCGATCGTTTCACATGCATTGCATAATCATCATCATAATATAGATTTGTTAGTCTAAGCATCTCATAAATCACCCATTGCATAATCACAGCATATCACATCATCCACATCATCAATCTCATCCATCTCACATCATATCATCATTTAAGTTGTTTAAAATAATATAGATTTGTTATTCTAAGCATCTTAAAATCATCTCATTTGCATCATCATCCATAACCATCCATTTTGAACCTCTTTATCACGAGATCGACCCTCAAATTGAATCTTTTCGCTCAATCTCTTGAGGGGGCAATGTACCAGTGTACTCTCCGCTGGGGCATCTGAAAAATCAAGAATTTTTTAATTCTGATCGCGGCATGTTTATTCTTTGAACCAATGCAACAAGTACATTTCTTCAAAGAGGGGCAAAATGTAGACACATCAAATTGACATAATGCATTCAACTAGGTCATATTTATCCATTCGAAAAATAAATCAAGTTTATTTATCAATCTCCTAAATTCATCAATTTAAATCAAATAAATCAACTTGACCCCATCACCCTCATTTTAATTAAATAAATCAAATCTTTTATTTAATTAAATCCAAATACATTTTCCATCCTTTTCTGATTTAAATAAATCAAATATTTAAGTCATAAAATTCAAAACACCCTAATCATCATCCTAGCTAATTAATCCTGATTAAATCTAAGCTAATGCATGTCACATCCTAACCAGTTGCATTCTCTAGATTTGGCCACTTGCACATGAAATTGCATTTAATTGATTTATCAAAATCTTCATTTTCAACTTGGCATAAAGGGAGAATATTCTCCAAGTTTGAATCTCCCCCCAAGTGGACATGTACACCCAACAGAGCATTTATGAGGCCTTACATGTCTCTTACATGTCCCCTTCCAAAGTCAAACTTAGCATTCATTGCACAAATTTGAATTCAAGCTTTCCCCCCTCTTGGGCACATTTCCCAAATCTTGCACATGCATCAACCACTCACATGATGAAAAGTGTCCTTCTTTCATTGGTCCAATCTTAGTCCCACACTAGTCTCTCTTCAACACTTAGCATTTTGAAAATCCTTAAATAGAAGCTTCATCTTTGAGCAAATCCTCCACAATCATCCACAACTTTCATGCAAGGTCACTCTCTTCATTTGAGAAATGATCTTGTCCACCATTATCATTAGCTTATCTAAAGGGGTTGGGAAAGGGCTACTTTCCACATCAAAGTAGCACCGATACCCCTATGAGATGATGTTTGAAGTAATTTAGGAATACATTTGATGCTTATTTCATTTATAATTTCATGCTAGTTTGGTGATGTTGTTATTCCTTTTTCATTTGCTCAACAATTTCATAGGGAAGGTGATAATCTCATCTATTCAATGTTGATAGATTTCTCCATATTTGTCAATCATGGATTTATGCAGATTTTTCATCTTCACACCACTTACACTAACCCTCTCATTAAACGAATCTTCCAAATTGTTTCTTCCATGCAACAACAAATATCTACCATAAACCAAAACCAAACTGCACCACCCACCTACTATATCTACAGTAGCCCCTTTTATCTTTGGAAATATTGAGAACACTAACACCAAAAGTAATTGAGATGCCTAGGTTTGAGAAGTACAGAGATAAAGGAGACCCTACTAATCATGTCAATTCCTATACAACCTTATGCACTGATTTTGTCCTTGACGATAAACTGTTAGCTAAACTGTTTCCTAGGAATTTAAAGGATACTATGTTGGAGTGGTTTTCCTCTTTACACAATCATTCAATTTGATCATTTAATGAACTTGTTGATTCCTTTATTAGTCACTTCCAAGTCCATATGATTCCCAAAAGGATAATGGTTGATTTAATGAGATGTAAACAAAATGCAGATGAAAAAGTGACTGATTTCATTTCATGTTATTAGTAATTGTATGCTCAATTAGATTTCAAGATTCCTAATCCACATCTCCAAAAGATGTTTATCGAAAACTTGCAAAATCACATTCAAGATAAATTGACCATGATGAAATTTCCTTCTTTCCTGCACTTATGCACAACCCTTTGTGATTATCACAACTCAGTTACTAATTGTGATGCAAAATCCACTTCTAGGTAAGTTGAGAAGAATGAACAAAGCAACCAAAACAACTCATAAAACTTTAGAAAGCTAAACAAAGTGTTTTTATAATTCAACCCCCCTCCTCAACAACCACTTTAAACTATCAACAACCAAGTAGCAGTTGTTAAATCCATGATACCTTATAGTTATGGAGATCCAAAATGATAGTTTACCCCATTATCAGACACTCTTCATAACACCTATTGGACTCAAGGAACACTGAGAGGGGGGTGAATCAGTGTTCAACAATATTTAAATTTCATTTCAGATCTTAACCTATTTACAATATTTCAATAGATGTAAAGATGAAAGCACATGAAGGAAACAATCGAAACACCATGACACCAATATTTTTATGTGGAAACTCTATTAGGGGAAAAACCACGGTGTAGATTAATCCACAATTTATACTCTATTAAAATTATGAAGAAAAAGGGAATGCACATGCATTCAGGCACACTGCCTAGAGCTCACTACTCAAAATAAGGAAGGCTCATTTCCTTACAAAAATTTTGGATTACAAAAAAAGGTTGAACTAAGAAAGTAGCATCTACAAATACCTGGTATTAGTTTTGGTGAAGCTCATAGATCAAATTCTAGACCTTCTATCTAATTCTGCACTTTGCTTTGCTCTGCCTTATTTTGCTTCACAAAAATCCTCTTCTAAACAAGTAAAATTTACTCAATTGATCTTCTGATATTCACACACACATATTCTCTACTCTGCACACCTATTCACAAATCAAAATTAATTACCCCAACTCGCATATATATACGCTATCAAGGATTTCAATCACTTCAAGTGGGCTTCAATAAAACATGAAATATTCTCCAACGATTGGCTCAAATCACAAATTATATTTAATGCACACCCATCAAAGTCAACTAATGTTATTATGGGGCCCAAAATAAAGTTTCCAACACAAGAAACAATTAAACAATTACTCCTTATACATCCGCGACATGCTACATTCACCAAGTCAGCCACCATGAGAAAATAAACAGAAAAATCATCCTATTGGATCTCCTAATTCATGCCCTGATTAATGTGACAACACAAAAATTAACACTAAGATAAAATGGATTCTAAAAAACCTTCCCCAAGATCCACAACCTAAAATTATAATCTGGTTAAGCATACATATCAACTTACTAACCAGTACCCTGATGATCATTATCACTTCTAGTAAAACTTTCTTCTTCACTCTACCTACCAATAGGAACAAATTATAATCTGCGGATTGGAATAATGACTTAGGTTACCATCAATTACAACACTAGAAGCCATATTCAAGCAATCTCCCCCTTTGGCATTGATGGCAACACTTTGTGAAAAATGACTAAGTGTCGGAACCAATATGATTGTCCTGCCAAAGTTCAAAATTTCAAAACACAACTTCTTTTCAAAAAACATCTCCCCCTTGGAATAATAAAGAATTTTTCATTTCTCTCTCTCCCCCTTTGACATCAATGAAAAGAATAATTTTCACTGCAATCTATCTCCCTTTCAAAAATTTGGTCAAAATTTGAAGAATACAACTGCTACTTGAGTTATAAAATTATCTTGTACTTATCTTTCATTTCTGGAAGAAATATCCTCCAAGCTTCCACTGCAATCCCAATGATTATGATCATGATGTTGTTCTCTAATGTCTACTTGATAATCGAGATGAGGGATTCCAGAATTGTGATTGCCTCTTCTAGTTTCTCTCCTTTCCTCAGAACCTCAATCAACTACTCCAATCTGCATTCAGTTAAATCCTTCACCTTCCAAAAGGCATCCACAAGGTTGTTTCTGGTGAACAGAAACTTTGTATGCTTAGAATACAACACTTGAATCCTTTTCTTGACTATCCCATCCTGATCCTAAAACATGTTATAATCCTAACCAATTTTGTTTAGCTCGGATTCAATGTACTCTAACTTATCTTTGTATTTCCCAATTGCATGAGGCCAACAAAGACAATAGTTTTAGATGTTATTGGCTGAATTTATGCATTGCCTCAACACATTAATTTTCCTTTTTAGTTTGGTGAGAGATAGCCTGAACTACTCCTTCAGATGTAGAATTGTTTCTCCCTCTTTCTTATCCTAAGACTCAGGGACCATGGCATCCTTAGTACACTCAATCATCTCTTTAGGAAACACATTCTGCAAACTCTCCAAATGAATGTTATTGTGCACAAAATAGGTACTCAATGTGTTCTTGATCAAGTCCTGCTCATAAGAGGATCTCTCAGACCATATGTCTACAATTTTTTGCATCCCATCTTTCTCCTGAACAACCTGTAGTATCTTTTCTTTGGATAAAAAACATTCTTCTCCACTTCCTTCTGCCATAACTACATCTAGTTCAACTAATTTTGGTTCTTCTCTTCGACTATACTCATCAGATTCTTCATCTAGTATGTTCACAATCACTAGATCTTTACCTTTTCCTTCAATTTTTGGAGTCTTGAGTGTCAGAGGAGTGTAATCAACAATCTCATGTGATATTTTCTTCTTCCTCTCCATCTCACTAGAAGAAGATCCAACTTCAAGTGCTCTTACCAGAATAGAAGTGCTAATTTCCCCAAACTTCCCTAACAGTTATTTAAAGAAATTTGCATACTCTTGCTCACAATTTTCCAAAGTATTAGAGTGTTCAAAAATTTGTTTGCAAATCGGTTCATTTTCTTTCCATACAACATTATTGATCTGTGGCAAGCAACTCAGAAAATACATCACAAGAAATATGACCAAGGTACCAAACCTAAAGGGGTAATATACCTCCTTTGTTAGTTGCACATTTTCCATCAATTGATCTTTTAAGAATCCACACAGATCAAAATCATGATCCTCCATTATCATTTTATGAGAGATATAAACTCTGCTTACCAAAGTTCCTTGTTTTTGAAAAATATTTTGTATGAAATTCCATGCGCAATGTACCTTGTTATCGAATCCTTGATCATTGAAATTATCAGAGCCCTTTGATCTCCTCTTACTTTGGTTAGGGTTTTGACCTCCTTGTTTCGAATTGAATTCTTTTTCAAAATATCCCAAAAATTACATAAACCAGTTAAATTCTTGATTACCTCTTTCAAAATGTGATAGGGTTTATCCAAAGTTAGAATTTCATCATTCAATTTGTTCAAGATAAACCTAACAACTTTTGTGTTATCAAAGTATGAAAATTCACTCTAAATGTCCAAACTTTTGTGTTTTACACCTTTAAGCCATTTCAATTCATCATCTAGCAACAAATTTCTCACATCCCTAATATTTTCACTACTGTATTCATCTAAATTCACAATTCATTTGATTTTCTTCATTTTTCTTTCCATACAGAACAAGTTTTCTACCGAACACCAAATTTAGTGAGAATTTTACAAGCAATTGAAATACCTAATGAATTTGCCACTAAAATGTCTTCACTCCTTCAAAATTTTGTTGCAAAGGCTCTCCTTTTGTTTTTCTTCAATGCACTATGACAAATGAGGGTTCAAAATACCCTTTTATAACTCACACACCTAACCTCTTTATCGCATTAAATTTTTTTCCTTAGGTGTTCTAGATATTCTACTTTCCCAGACAACAAAAAGAAAAATTCATCTGCGGACATTCTACTTCTCAAATTTATTCATAAATGACCACCAATACAATTTGTAAACTATTTGGCACAACTAATGACAATTTCTTGCATTCTGGTGCCAGCTACTAATAGGGGGACAAAGGATTTTCTTGAACAACTCCCCCTAGGCCAAGGGCCTAAGATCAATTTTTGGAGGAATTACCAGAACCTGCTTCCAGTGAGGGCTTATTTCCTTCACCAAATTCACTCTTCCTTACCCATGTTTTCTTCATCTAGTCTCATATCTCTTCCATAATCATTCTCCCTTTTCCTTTATCATCTATTTTTGAAATTTTGCCTTTGTATACTAGACCTCTTCTATCCATATTTATGTTCCTACAGAATCTTGCAATGTGACCAAATCTGTTGCAATTGTAACACATGTGATTTCTTTTTCTAGATCACTCATTCCATTGATTTCCTCTTGATCTGCATTTATTAGCAATATGCCCAAATCTTCCACAGGTGTAGCATTTAACATTCCTTACACTGATAGGCATACTTCTACATTCAATTAATTTATGACCAAGCTTATTACAATTAAAACACTGATCGAGAAATGATGGATTGCTTGAATTTATTTTACTTCTACACTAAGAAGCCATATGACCAAATTTATTACAAGAAAAGTAGTGACCATTAAACTTTTGAGCATTGGGTTGTCTTACAAGATACTTTCTTCCTTTGTTCATCTAATTTCTTTGTCTAGAATCCTTATGTTTAGATCTAAACCTTTCTCCCTTCTCATATCCAAGACCCCACTTGTCATTTGCATCCTTTTTTCCTTTATTCAACTCATCAAGTTTAGCAGAACTGATCTTAAACTTCTCCTTGTATTTATTTGTAGTAGTGAGTTCATCTCTGACAATAACTATCTATCTTTCAAGCTCTTGTTCATTATTTCTGGATTGTTGCAGTTCAATCTCTAGCTGAATGAATCTACTATTAACTTTGATGCATTCTTTAGATCTTTCTTTTAAGGACTGGGCTAGATTATTCTCATTCTTCTATCTTCCTTCAATCTCCAAGGCCTCATTACCATAGATTCCATCCCAAGCTTTAGAGCAACATTGTCTCCAACAAGCTTTTCACTTTCTTCAGTTATTTCTTTTAAGGTCTGATTGAAGTGAACATCTTCCAAGATTTTATTTTCTTTATTCTTTAGCTGATCACATGGCTCCTTCCTCTTTTCTCTTAACTCATTGATTTTATCTTTCAATGATTGAATGAATTTTTCAGCATCCTCAAGAATTGCTTTTAATTCCATGACTTTTTCTTTAGACTAATATGGATCATCAAGTGCTACCAAAAGCTACTGTTGAATACTACCAGAATCCATTACATTCCAAGATCCACCTCAAGTTGTAAAGCTTCTTTAGAGGAACCAACTCTGATACCAATTGTTGGACTCAAAGAACATTGAGAGGGGGGTGAATTAGTGTTCAGCAATATTTAAATTTCATTTCAGATCTTAACCTATTTACAACATTTCAGCAGAAGTAAAGATGCAAGCACATGAAGGAAACAATAAAAATACCATGACACCAATTTTTACATGGAAACCCTATTAAGGGAAAAACCACGATGGAGATTAATCCACAATTTATACAGTGTTAAAAGTATGAAGAAAAAGGGAATGCTCATGCATTCAGGGACACTACCTAGATCTCACTACTCAAAATAAGGAAAGCTCACTACCTTACAAATTTTTTGGATTACAAAAAAAGGTTGAGTTGAGAAAGTAGCATCTACAAATACCCGATATCAGTTCCGATGAAGCTCATAGATTAGATTCTAGACCTTCTATCTAATTCTGCACTTTGCTTTGCTCTACCTTAATTCGCTTCACAAAAATCCTCTTCTGCACAAGTAAAATTCACTCAAATGATCTTTTCATATTCACACACACATCTGCTCTTTTCTTCACACCTATTCACACATCAAAATAATTACCACAACTCACATATGTTGGACTTGTCGTTGCACCAAAAGATCGACCTGTCAATGCCTGATACAAGCTTTAGTTAAGAACCATGGGAGGTAGTTAGACCATGTCACAAACCCAAGCACTATTATTGTAAGGAATAGAAAGTTCCACACCTTGCGACAATCCCCCCAGCACAAGCATGGGGTTTGAACTTGTGACCAGCTCTGATACCAATTGTTGGATTTGTCGTTGCACCAAAATATCAACCTGTCAATGCCTGATGCAAGCTTCGGTTAAGAACCACAAGAGGCGGTTAGACCATGTCACAAACCCAAGTGCTAGTGTTGCAAGGAATACCAAGGGTCACACCTTGCAACAACATATATATCTACTATCAAGGATTTCAATCACTTCAAGTCAGCTTCAGCAAAACATGAAATATTCTCCAATGAATGGCTCAAATCACAAAGTATATTTGATGCACACCCATCAAAGTTAGCTAATGTTATGTTAGGACCCCAAAAAAATGTCCAACATAATAAAAAATTAAAAAATTACTCCTTATACATCCGCGACATGCTACATTCACCAAGTCGGCCACCATGAGAAAATAAATAGAAAAATCATCCTGTCAGATCTCCTAATTCATACACCAATTAATGCGACAACACAAAACTTAACATTAAGTTAAAATGGATGCTCAACAACATTCCATGAGATCCACAACCTAAAATGATAATCTAGTGAAGCATACAGATTGACATACTAACCAGATACCCTGATCTTCATTCTCACTTCCAATAAAACTATGTTTTTCACTCTATAATGACTTAGGTTTCCATCAATGACAACACAAGAATCCATATTCCAACAACACCATGACCCAACTTATATAGCAAAAAATGATTTCTTGACCTCCTATTAAACCATTAGATACAACTAAACCATTGCCTCCACCCTTCCAACCTAACACCTATTGCCATTATCACAGACAAAATGGACATGGCACATAACAATGTAAGCATCTTAAACACATAGTGGAAAACCTCATTGATTCTAGCCATCTATCTATTTCAAAAGCTAATGCAAAATGAAATACGTCTGTTATCCCACCCAATCAAAATTTGTAAATTTTTACCAATCCCATGCCTAAAAATAATGTGTCATTCATTGAAGCTAGTGAAACTCAAAACAATGATGTGATGATTATTCATAAAGAGACTGAACATCCTAATCATATTTCAAATACACTCTCTATCAATCCTATGGATGAAATGGTGGGAGTGATAGATGTCATCCCTTATAAGGGATAAACTAAGAAGAATATTGATATTACTTTCTCTTCTAAAGATATTCTTCCAAATATTTCTAATGGTCCTCTCTACATAGCCGAACATATTTATGATAATCCCACTAATGGGATACTCATAGATTGTGCCTATGGTGAGAATGTGATCATTGAGGAATTTTTGGTCTTGCATGATCTTTATCAAGATAACTATGAAAAACCAAGAGCATGGATCAAAACACATAATGGTTTTGTGTTCCCTATGATTGGATCGATCATTCTTCAATTACAAATAGGACCTAAGAAAATGGATGTTACATTTTCTATCATTCCACAATCGGATCAGTTTCGTCTACAGCTAGGCCATCCATGGCTTCACTCAATGAAATTTATCCCTTCCATCATACACAAATGTTTAAAGTTTATGCATGACAATGACATATTCGTGACTATCCACCATAGTGACTTTAACCCTTTTTCTTCTAAAGGAAATTTCACCTTAGAATCCTTTTGGCTAGAACCCATGGAGCCCATAATGCCTCGCAAAGATTTCTTTTTCATTTCTTATCAAAAGTTTAAAGAAAATAAAATTGTTGAGTTGTCCCTTTGCAATCAATCCCCATCCACTTCCGCTATCCCAATCCTTGATGAGACAATGCTTCAACCTAAACCTAACACAAAAAACTTAGATCAAGCACTGCTAACCACTTCCCCCTCTTCCTACAAAAATATAAGATATAATGAAACCAACCCCATCATGCCTCCTCACATAAAACAAGTGTATAAAGAAAAAGAGAAAGTGATTGACCCTTCTCCTTCGGTTCCTTAAATTCTTCCCCTTCAAGAAGAAAAGGAGCCTATGGCTGATCAACCCTCTCTTACACCCACACAACTTCAAAATAGAATCAAAATAAACCACAGTGCTAGGGATGTAGGCATCAACGATGTCTCCTTGCTCATCAATTACAAATTGAAGAAAATAAATAAAATAAACTTTTCGCCTTTGACAAAAGCAATAAATAATGACCCTCCTCTTGAATCACAACAAAATGATCTGATATAGCAACCCCAACTCCTGATACACCCCTCATTGGAGATTACTATCCATCCCCCCATTGTGATTAATCTGGATGATGATGAGGAGGAGGAGATATCTAATATAGATGAAGAGGTGCATAATGATTTGAATTCCTTAATTTCCTCTTCCACAAGCTTAAATGATAAATCTCTCACACCAAGTGAATAACCTGGTACTTCCCCTAGTTCAGCACTTGCAATTCTCCCTTTGGATAGTCAACCACCCTTGTAATACAATGAAAATGATTGGGAGACAAATGACCTATTAGATGGTTGATTTTCATTCACCTTACTAGCCTTTTGCATTTTTCTTTTATTTTCTTTTTCTTATTTTCCATGTGTGTATTGTGCTCCCCCGTGATGTGACATTTGATGTTCCCCCTCTCTTGTGAACTTCTATTTGTACCTCTATCCTTATATATGTCTTACATTTCATTTTCATTTTTTTTACACTTTTGGTTTTGTGTTTTCCTTTTGGAGACGATGGAAAATGTTGAGATTGCAATGTGTCTTCCATGTTGACCCAAAAGATCTTTTCTTTTTCAACGTTGTTTTTTTTTTCCTTTTGGGGATGATTCAAATTGTTGAGACACCCTATGTCTCTTCCATGTTCACCCAAAAGGTCCCTTTTTCTTTTACTCTCTTTTCTCATTTTTTTCCTTTAGGGGATGATGCAAGGCATTGAGACATCATATGTCTCCTCCATGTTGACCCAAAAAGTACTTTCTTTTTCTTTTATTTTTTCTCTTTGTGTCATTCTTCCAGTTTTATGTATTTGGGGAATGATGACAGTTACAAGCTCTTTAATCATGACATTGTAGCAATGAACATACTGACCCCAAATCCATAGATCCCTTATTTTTTTGGTGCACGTTCCTTTTTGGGGGAAACCCCTCTTTCTTTTGCTCCTTTTCTTTGCATGACGAAGCCTTACTCAAAAACCTATAACTTGGCATAGGGGCTTTCCAAGTTGGCTCTCATATCTTGTTTCTTTTTTCATTTTTCATTTGCTACTTTAAAGTAATTGCTCACATAACAATGTGTATAAATTTCTTTAAAGTGGGGGCATCCAAATTGGCATTATTCATTTGCATTTTTCTTGGTTCTTAGTGTAGGCTTGTCACTTCATATGATGTATTTGTCACTTTGTGGATGACATTGGGTATAATGTCCTTCATAAGCATCTTAGCATATATTACATTCCTCTTGGTGGTATGATGTGATGCACTACATCCCATAAGTTGCAAATATTCTATTCTTTTATTGGTTCTCTCTTGGAGACATTAGACACAATGTTCCCTAAGTTAAAGACCTTGCATGAACTTAACAAGATTCCTTTGAACATTTTCTTTACATGTTGCATTTTGTATTTACATGGCCACCTTGCATAACATAGCTTGCATACCTATGGTACCATTGCATTTGTTCATGAATTCTAAACATAAAAAACTTTGCTTGTCTCATGAAACACAAAATGACATTGTCTTTATGGCACCTTATTAAAGTTATCAAGAGGTATAACTTTAGTATTGTTGATCAAGAAAGCCCATTTTGAGGCACGACTTTTCCCCATAGCCACCTGCTTGTGTGAGTACATACAAATCAAGCATATGTTTCTCACCTTTTGGGCCTTCTCACCATGTGGACAACCAAAATTTTCGTGGCCCCAGAGTGAGTATACTTGGGCTTTCTCACCTAGTGGACAACCATAAGTTTTGTCAACCTAGAGTGAGTACACGTTCCTTTTTCCAAACAAAGAGCTTGAATCTAACCCACAATGAGCTGGATAGACAATCAAAGCTTCCTTTCATCCTTTCTCATCATCCTGTGTGTTCCTTTGTGTTCATGTTTGATTTACCATGGGATCATGATCCTAGGGGCTTGATCATCCCTCTTGATTATTCTTATCTCATTTCATCAAGAATTAGTTCATTCAGACTCCTCTTAGTTGCATGATCGACCACTTTAGTGTGAGTTTCAAGAAAGTTCATCCTCTCACTAAAGTGGGGGATAACTATGGACACAAAAAAATAACCCTTCTACTTTTTCATGTTTAGGCCCTCCTAGTGGACTTTAGTTTGATTTTTCCTAGATTTAATGTTGAAATTTGGTCAACAAATTCATATTAGGTCTTGGACCCTTGTGAATCATTAAAACTTCCAAGATGTCTTGTAAAGGTGTTGTGAAGTGTTGTAACCCACTTTCACACTTTTCTAGGACCCTTTCATCATAATTCACCTAAATAACTCCTTTTTATCACTTACCAAGTCTTATTTCAAATTTTTGTAAACTATTGTAACCCACTTTCATGCTTTTCTAGAATTTTCATCACTAATTCAACCCTTTTTCATGTTTAAATGACCCCTTAATAAACTTTTTGGCCCCCCTTAAGTGTGCTTTTAAGGATATTCTCGTTGGACAACATTTAAAGCCCTATAATTCACAACACCCACTTAATTTGCTTAAGTTGGACTAAGTCACCAATAGGGGTGACTTAGTCCTTTTTGGCACAAAACTCAAAATTATTTCAATTTTCAGGCGAGATTTCATTCTCTAACCCCTGAGGTCAGCCTGTGATGTGTTATTTTCAGGAAATTTAGTAAAGATCAAGTATAAATATGGGTAACTTTTCCTCTTATTTTAACACATATTTATTCAAGCATTCACTAAAGCAATTAACTTAATCATTCTCAAGCATTCAAACACTCTAAGCATAGTCAAGTCATCCATTGGAGCACTTCATTGTACATCTTCAAATTTCCACATCAAGGGTTTGGTAAGTCTATGAAGTTGCATGTTGTTTATTTATCATTCTCTTTTTGGGTATGTGTAGGATCATCATGGAAAAAATAGGCCCTTAAGTGGCAAAAAATTCAGAAAAATCAAAGTTAGGAAACTTGACGTAAAAATTTGAATAGGTTATCTATATTATTTAAAAAATATGTAAGAATAGAATGTGTACAAAATTGAATGTAGTTTATAAATTTCTAGGTTTATTTATAAAAGGAAAAAAATCTATTTGGTGAAAATTTGAAATTTCAATGCAGTAGTACTTAAATTTCAGGGAAAAAATAACAAGTAGGTGTCTGGCTGACCACCCTAACCACAATAAAATGATAATATTTTTTCTATAATATTTTATATATAAGTAGAGGACTCATGTTCGGATGTGATGCATATTTTTTTGTAATTTTTTTCCAAGTAAATAATTAATTATGATTTTTTATTACAACTTTAAAAAATATAAAACTTATATGTCTAACCACCTTAACTTGGTCAAAACTTCATGAAATTCACTTTTTTTTAATCCTACAATATGCAAAGCATAAAGTGTTGTGTATGTTTTGGATTCAAAAAATATGATACAGTTTGAAAGCTATAGATGTTTTTCAATCAACCTATCAATCAGGACTTTAGTCATAATTCAAATAGAAAATGAATAATAATAATTTATTAAATTAAAAGTAAAGCATAATTTATATTAGTGGAAATATGAGAATCTCATTTAAAAACCCTTTTCGTTTCATCAATTTTGGGTGAAAAAGAAGTCATCATCCAGATACCCTACACATCCCATCATATTGCCACTTTTTGGCCCATCATGATTCTAGACATACACTTCTGTTTCATTACATTATCTAGGGTTTGATTACCAAAGTGGGATTTGACCAAGGCAAATACCTATACTCTAACCCTTAAACCATTTTCCCCTCTTTGCATGTGTGTTTGCAGACTTTGTAGGCAGATTTGTCAAAGAAATAGGTGTTGAAAAGTGTTCAACAAGTCATCAAAGCTTTTCAAGTCAACATAACCCTAATTCAAGCTTAGAGACCCTTTTTATCCCATTTTCTATAGAATCAAGATCGAACACCTATTAGAAAAGCAATTGCAGACCTAAAGCTACATGATCCTATCCTGAAATTCCTAAAATTTACAGGTGCACTAAGTTACCACTAGTGGTGGATTAGTCCCAATACTAGGCCTGAAAAATGGTTTTTTTCTTTTTTGGATACCCATTTGGCAGATTCCTATTCTAGCAAGTTTTTCCCGAAACTAGGACTAAGTCACCTCACCTGGGGTAAGTGTCCCAGTCAACATTTTTAGTCATTTTTTTAGGATTGTATAATCTCTCCACATCATATTTTAGATTCCAATTACACCTCTCCAATTCTATTTAGTTATTTGATCATTTACTTTCATTTTTAGGTGTTTTTTCATATCACAGTGTGTTTTCCATCACTTCATATTTCTTAGGTTTTGCATCATTAAATCATTTTATTTTCAAATAAGTGCATTAATACATCATAATTAGGAATATTACATCTAATTTACTTTAATCTTGAGTGTAGACATTTGCATTTTGGACCCCATTTCCTTTCTCCTTTTAGGTGAAAAAACCTAGAAAGAGCTAAAGCAGTTGGATAATCCAAAATCATTTTCCACACCTAGAAAATCAATATCACTACTTGCTACATAGTGAATCTCAAAATTTTGAGTACCCAAAATGTAATGGATTTTTGTCTTGGATATCTTCCAAAATATCTCATCATGATCCTACATATACTAAGAGATCATGTACATAGCATATAAAATTAAATGTTTCATATGTGCCAAATAAGTTCAAGATTGCAATAAGCTATCCATAGAAGCTACCATCAACCAAAGGTGAAGATCACTGAGCCTCAAGATTGACTCTAGAAAAAAAGAAACAAGAGTAGTCTTACAATTAGTTGTGTGAAACTATGAGAGAAAATCAATATTATACTTAGATTGTGTAATAGGGATCCTAGAAGTAGATAGAAATATCTTGATTCTAAGAAAGTAACCCTAAACACCATCTAGATAACCAAAAATATGTAAGTCTTTCCATGTGGATATGATACCTTATGCTTTGCTACAAGAATGTGCGTACATGAAGGAGATCCAAAAACTTTAAGGTGCTTAATTATTTATTTTTTACAACTCCAATCTTCAAAAGTAGTGACCCACTTTAAGGCTCAATGATGCATATAATTATATATATAAAAATAATAGTTAATGGTCTCCACCTAATATAAGGTATAGGAGACCTAGAATATATCATGTAATTTTCCATTTCTACAAAATAAATTTTATTTTATTCTACCACACCATTTTTTAAATTATTTTATGAAAATATGCACTATAAATCAATCTCATTTATAGTACAAAATCACTCAAAATGATCTTTTTTCAACCACCATTGTTCATGCATAAATATTAATGGATTTCCTTGATTATTTATTTATATTTAATATTTTAATTTATGAAAGAACTCAAATATGATAGACTTCTAATAGATAAAATATATCCAAGTATACTTGGAAAAGTCATTAATAAATTTAAAAATATATCTAGCCTTGCTCAAGGAAAGGTGAAAAAATATGGAACACCAAACTAACTTGAACTAATTCTATAATTTTTTAAGCTCTCCATAGATTTCCCTCATAGTTATTTCTGGGATCCTTAAAAAGGATGTAACCTTGAGAAAAATCATGAAAAAATGAACTAAATTAAACTATGTAACCATGCCCTATTAGTTGATCTATTGAAAATTATGATACTTAGGATCACCCAACCACTCATGTGTGATAACTTAATTACTTTATTAGAATTACTAACTAGAATAGTTGAAAGAGAAACAAGAATAATTTGTGAAAAAAGAAATATAAGAACAAGAGTTTTCTCTTTGTGCTATAATTTTAGTATCATTCTATGCATCAATAATTACAATTTAATTAATAGTGAACTAAACTTATTTTCTAAAATAGTGTGATTATTGATAGAAGATTAGTTGATAATGAGAGCACACAAAGAACATCTAGAAATACTTTATTCACATCAGTATCTATCCTCTCCCATGCATCATGATAAGAGTGCCATCACCATGAAAATTTGACATAGTATAAGACTCCAAAATTGTGAAAATATTTTAAGATGAATTCATGTGGTGTGGAGCACCTTGCAACAAGAACCAATTGGATGGTGGATTTTCTTAACCTTGTTATTATATTAAAATCATAGTTTAAGTATGAAATGAGAGGTACTAGAGAGCTCCAATGTAAACTGCATGAAAAATACATACTTTAAAAAGAGAACCCAAAATGAGTCTATTTGCATAGGATGTGGCCCTTTAAAGGTTGCAAAATGAGAACTACAAAGTAAATCCTATTAGAAATCCCAGTTTCTAGAAAAATAGTAGATCAAATTAGAAAAATAATAACACTAGTCATATTGAATATCATGTAATTCTACCATATTTTAGAAAATTGAGCCAAAAAAATCTCTATATGGTTAAACTTTATGAACTCTATATATTTCATTCACTAAAAAATTCACTCAATTGGGGTGCAGTATGCTACTAAAAAATTTAAGTGCATAGGTGGTACATTAGTATCACTACTGGTGGTTATGATACATAGATCATGTTTAACTAGTGAATGGGTGATTAATCAATGAGAAGAGTTACAATTAGTCTAAATGTTGCAATAGAAATAGACTAATAGAGGAGTGGCAATAGTGGTTGTAGAGTAGAAAAATCTAGTTGTAAGGAGGCTAAGCATTGGTGGTATCTTGAAAGTTATATGAATAGTCTATATTAGGCCAAAAATGAACCACAAGCAACCTAACATGGTTACCTAGCCTCAAAATAAACTACGCTTCCTATTCTAAAAGGGGGTTGTGGGAATCAATATTTTTTTATTTACCTATTTTAGCTTTCAAAAATTTCAATGTTTGTGTGATTTTGTATGGAGGCCATATGCATTTTTTGTAATTAATTTTTTCCTTTGATGCTCTCCTAACTCTGAAATTTTTTAAAATGACATGAAAATAGAAACATTTGGGCCTTTTGGATGCAATGAAAAGGTTCATTTATCAAAAAGACCTTAGAAAACTAGATAATCACCAAAAGAAATATTTCATCCCATTTGATGGAAATAGGATTTATGAAATTTGAATTTGATAAAATGAAATCCAAAATTGACTTTCTTGATCCTTTTAGACATAATGTAACAACTTGTTGATGATGTTTTTTGCACAGCAACAACTCAAATAGAATATAATATCCTATCTCTCTTGAAAGGTAAATCTCTATCAGCAAGCCTCAAGAAATAACCCCAAGTTCTCTAATGTCAAGTCTTGAAAATGCATAAAAAACTCAGTGATAAATGTGAAAATGTTGGTAAACACAATGGGACCTTACTACAAGCAAAGACTGAATCTTGAATTTATCAGATCTAGCAATATGATGATACTTTAATCCTAAATCTAACTGAAATGGCAAAGAAATAGAAAAATATTAGGGTTTTAAAATAGATTACTAAGATTAATGTTACTCCTAAGATTAACACTGTAAATGATGAAATACTTGAAATGGACCAATCCCTCACAAACCAATTCCTGCTTAGCCCGGATGAATCTACAATTTCACAAGAACAGCGCAATCTTCTAAGGTGATAAAGATTTTTAGATCATGAACATTCATCCAAGACAACCCTAGAGCAATTGAAATGAATAAACCTTCACAATTGAACTAAGCACAATAGATACATGGTCTAGGCTAACTTTGCAAAGCAACTAATAGTCAGTTAGCTGCAAAACTTATGGACCAGTGATCACTACAACACTTCAAATATCAAACCATAAACATCATTGAATCAAATCTAATCCTAAATATCAAAATACCAATTCTCCTCAAAGCAATTTTAAAGATAGAATAACAAGAACCATGCAAGATAAGAAGAACACAAGTATGGCACCAAATCACAATGTCATTACTTGCATCGAATTATCCACTGAAGCAACAATTCCAATTTTTTGTTACAATATTTTCTTGAGAGCACTACTTTCTAATTCTTGCTCTACTTAATTCACTTCAATACTAGCTATCCCTCTATTTGTCTATGTCTCTATCTCTATCTAGCCCTTACAAATGAGGAAAAATGCCATATTAATAGAAACCCCAAAAACATGTCATCCTAGCTAGGGTTTACAATAATAATTGGCCACAAAAAAAGTTGGCTAAGAGAATTCAAAATGAGATAAAATATGCATTAAATGCATGAACTTCATCCAGTTCAACCTGGGATATCCAATGTAGCTCGGACCAATGCATGCAAAATAATAGGGAAGCACAAATCTCAATGTAGCTCAGCATTAAATACCTTCCCCTTTGTCTTTATTTCGATCAACCATTTCATGCAGGTCTTCAAAAGAACCTTGTCAAGGTTGGTTGTGGGTGGAAAAGGAAAAATCTTAAGTCATCTTTCAATTGATGTAATGCTTTCCTTGGACTATTCCACTGATTCATCCCACTACACCTTATATGTTTGATATTTATCAATAACAACAATATAAGTAGCTGCATCATCTAATTGGTGTTCAATAATAGGATCATCATTAGATGGAGCATAAACATCTTGCCACCATTTCCTCAACTGCTCTAAGCCCAAATGCTTAGGTGCAATCTTCCTTCTCCCTGTCATTATCTCAAAGAAAGAAATACATCCATTATAAATGCCAGTTAGGGTGTCTTCAATTTTCATCCTCTACTTGTAGATCTTTTT
Source organism: Sequoia sempervirens (assembly GCA_007258455.2). Classification (NCBI taxonomy): domain Eukaryota; kingdom Viridiplantae; phylum Streptophyta; class Pinopsida; order Cupressales; family Cupressaceae; genus Sequoia; species Sequoia sempervirens. The sequence continues at coordinate 42,296,735 of VDFB02018296.1, forward strand.
CAGAACCTTCTACCTAATTTTCAAAGCCTCAAACCATTCCCAAGGTTCGGCAGCTCTGTAGGAAGGAAGAATTACATCATTCACAAGCTTATCCTTGGTATACTCCATGATAGTTTTAGTTTTCTGCAACAAGAGGTCTATATCTTCTTTGTCTTGAGCTAATACTTATTTTAACCATTCTATTTCCCTCATAGCATCTCCTCCAGTTGAGAGAATGTCTTTGATGGCTTCATTTCCTTTGGATTGCACCCCTTGTAACCAATTTTCCATAGCAAGAGTTGTAGCTTTCATTCTTCCCAGCTCGGTGATAGTCGCTTGGGGCAGGAGGCTTGTAGTAGAGGATGAGGAGCCAATAGATTGCAAAGGTTTCATCAAATCTTCTAAACATTTCCTGATTTTTTCATTCTCTTTCTTCAACTCCAATTTAGTTTGGACCTCTTTTCTTAATCTCCCCATGATAACTGCACTAGAACCTTCATATTCTTCAATGTCTTGCTCCATGGAGGTGGACCCCAAGTTGACGGTAAGCAGATTGTAATCCTTTCTAGTTACCTCATCTCTATTCTTATCCGGAGCAGGAGTGGAAATGTGGATGACCCAGTTGTTTGTTGCATCTCTTTCAACCTTGGAGATAACCCTAGCCTTCTTGTTTCCTTTATCCTTTCCTATCTTAGCTAGAAACTCATCCCAATTGGGTGGGGTATCCTCCACAACAACTTGCTTTCTCTTTATTTCTTTATCTAACCACTCTAGAACAGTCGACTCTAGTTGTACTTCACTGTTTCCTACTTCCTCCTGCTGACCTTTAGGCACTTCTTCATTCAAATCCTACCTCTCAGGAGTCCTTTTAGCTTTATCTTTCTCTTCTTCAGCATGCTCCTCCCTATGCATAGGTGAAACTAATTCTTCTTCTCTTGGAGGTGATTTAACTTCTTCAATTCTAACTGGCAAATCCTCATATGCAACCAAGGGAGACTGCATTACTCTTTCTATTTCTGCCTCTGCCCTAGAAAGCTCACCCTCATGAAATTCTTCTCCTTCTGTTTCTTGATGATCTTCAGCTTTTTCAGATTCACTTGGTTCATTTTGAGCTTCATGGGAAGAAGGAACATCATCATGCTACTCCTCATGAGAAGTAATCAAAGTAGGATCCGCTTTTGGCACACTATCCGTAGGAGAAGGAGTCCTTGATTTCCTTGTATACACCTGTGTCTTTTCTCCTAAACTCTCTACATTTACCACAGGTGGATCTACTTCTTCTCCCTTCTTAGAGATTTTGTGACAACCTTATAATTCTTCTTCTTTTAGGAATGAAAGAACCAACCTCAGGATCATGTCTTTCAGTTTCTTCATTTCCAAGCTTCTTATCTTTTGAAGTATGCCCCCTTTTCTTAGCAATGGGCTTTCTCTATTTTTCTGCTTCTTGAGCTTTCTCCATTTGAACATCCTTAATCTTGATTTTGAAAGGGGAGATCACCTCGCCCTTACCCTTAGGATCCTACTCGGCTGATTCCTCAGAAGTAGAGTGAGGGTTAAAGTCTCCCATCAGATCATAAGTGCATTGTACACCTTCATTTTCCAACTCCCACATCTTATGCTTCAGCCATAACTTGGTATACTTGGTGACTGGATCCATTATCTATCCAAATTCTTTATTTTCTTCCTCCAACCAATCTACTTTACTAATTGGCCTATCCTTAACTGCCTCATAAGCATGGCCCTAAATCAGGTCCCCATCATCTTCAATTTGATCTAGAACTGCCTTTACATTAAACAATTGGACTGATTCAACTGGAAGCTGAGAAAACTTCTTTCTAATCTCATACTCATCACTACAGTTGGCCCAGTAGTCCTCCAAATCAACCTTGTGGCTATATTCCCAATTGGCCTTCTTTTGTGCTTCACCGATTATGTCAAATATGCACTCATCTCCTCTTCTGAAGCCTAGGATGAAATAATGGAAGGGCATGCCTCTCTAGTGCCTATCCTTAAAGGGAAGTCTCCACCAAACCTAGTCTTATGTTTGTCCCTTTTGACAATAGCATCAAAATCACATATTTGTCTAGTGACCTCTAAAAGTAGGATATGATCAGTAGGATACTGCGGAAGTCGATATGGAGCCCTTTGGCAGCCATCAATCCAAATTTATGAGAAGGTTGGAAATTGAATGAACCAACCCCCATACTTCTTGATGAACTCCTTGGCTTGATCTGAAATCCTCACATGCTCTGCACCCTAGAGCAATTTGGTGATATGCATGGTGAATGCATCATTCACCCTCCTATAGTTTGAGCCTCCCAAGTGCAATTGAGGTTAAACTTCATAGATAACATCCTGTCCAAAGACTCCCCTTGTTCTCAATCCCTTATATGGATGAAATATTGCAAGTGCATAAACTAGATAGGAATTCATGGTGAAGGTCTTACTTTCTAGCACATTGCACAATTGTTCATGGATTACAGCACTAATTACACCTGCCCAATGATAATTGATCTTTTCCTATTCCATCCTTGCAATAACATGACACATCCATCTCTCAAACATACCTTCACTCTTCAATCCAACCACCTTGTTAAGCAATGTGATGGCATCATAATACTCCTTAAAATTTTCTCTAAATAGTTGTTTGGGCAGTTTAAAATAGTGAGACTTGGGCTTTTCCATCTAGGAATTGATAAGCTGCTGTGATTTAACAGTCTCCTCTTCATAGTACTTTTTAGCTTCCTCCATGTTGAATACCACCACATGAGATCTATCTGGCATGTCAAAAGTCTAAGCTATGGAGATACTATTTAAATTTGCCACAATCCTCCCTTGGGGACCAATTATCCTCTGAGTATCCCTGTCATAATGTCTAGCACACTCAAGGAATAACTCATGTAGCATTGCACTATAGAAGGGAATCCAGCTACATGTGCCAGGCTGGACTCCATCATTCTCTTAGCCACCAAAGGAAGATCTTGTGTTTCCATTCTGCCCTTGAATTCTTCATAATCCTATAGTCCAACATTTGTGTCTGTCACCTCAGACTAGATAGAGGTAATCTTGCTCTCTGGAATCCTTCTCTTGACATCCATCTTAATTCTCTCTACTTCAGATACCGAGGACCCCTCTATGTCACCCTTAGCTTTTCCAGTCACTATCTTGCTAGACTGAGCCTGCACTCAACAAAGGAAACCATAGTAAGGATCACACACAAATTAATCATAAACAATATGTTCATCCTTAAAATGAGTCCCCAGATAAGCAAGGTGCCACTAAATCTCATATAGAATGATCATATTAAAATTCAGATTTCAGGTCTATCTGCAAAATCCAAGCTAGGGAGGAATTTCAAAGAATTTCAGGCCAGACGGATTCTAGCAGACTGAACATGAAAACACCTATTAGCAACTCAATCTAATCATTATTAATCAAGAAACAGCATGTGAGATCTCAAAATAGCATAAATTAATCATAAAATGCACCATCATTTGTTAATAAGTCATGTTATTCTGGGTATGTGTAGGATCATGATGGGCCAAAAAGTGGCGATATGATGGGTTTTTGTATGGTATGTGGTTGACGACTCTTTTTTTACCCAAAATTGATGAAACGAAAAGGGTTTTTAAAGGAGATTCTCAACTTTCCACCAATATAAATTATGCTTTACTTTGAATTTAATAAGTAATTATTATCCATTTTCTATTCAAATTAGGACTAAAGTCCTGATTGATAGACTGATTGAAAACCATCTATAGCTTTCAAACGGTATCACATTTTTTGAATCCAAAACATGCATCACATTTTATGATTCACATACTATAGGATTAAAAAAAGAAAAAATGAATTTCATGAAGTTTTAACCAAGTTAAGGTGGGACATACAATTTTTTATATTTTTAAAAGTTGTAATAAAAATTTATAATTAATTATTTACTTGGAAAAAATTACAAAAAAATATGCATCACATCGGACATGAGTCCTCTACTTTATCTAAAATCTTATAAAAAATATTATCATTTTATTATGGTTACTGTTCAAACGACACTACTTCTTATTTTTTCCCAAATTTAAGAACTATTGCATTGAAATTTCAAATTTTCACCAAATAGATTTTTTTTTTTAAACAAACCTAGTAGTTTAGAAACTACATTCAATTTGCTACAAATTCTATTCTTACATATTTTTGAAATAATATAGATAACTTATTCAAATTTTTATGTCAAGTTGTATAACTCTGATTTTGTTTTTTTGCCACTTAAGGGCCTGTTTTTGCCATGATGATCCTACACATACACTTCCATATTCCTTCACTTTTCATCAAATTCCAAGAAAATATACATGGGATGGATTTCCATGAAGGAGGAGAAATTCTGTAGATTTCAGAAAAACCAAGGAACAAAGGATTTTGGGAAAATCTGAAGTCGAAGGAAATCCATGAAGAAGATAAAACTCTGAAAGCTTGCGAATTTTGGGAAAAAAGAAGAAGGCAAGGAAAATCGGGAAAATTCACCATAGTCAGAAAATCCCAAATTTTTGCATTCAATCATGATTTCTCCCAAATTAACAGATTGAACACAAATTTTAGGAATGCAAGCCCATGACGAGTTTGATATGGACCATCTACTGATTTTCTTCAAATTCTAGGCTTATTCAAAAAGCAAACTAAGGTGAAATGATGATGCTGTAGGTATGAAACCCTACAAATCTGCCATTAACACACATGAAAGCTCAAGATTCAATCATTTCAACTGCTAAATCCTTACTAGGGGTTACTCACAGCTCACAAACAAGTTATCTCATGATGCAAATGAAAGAGTGACCTAAAAAATTACTTGGGAAACCATAAACAAAACAATATCACACAACCCTAGCCACGAAGTGCTCAAACATATAGGAATCCGAACTCCAAGAAAATCAAAAATGCCAAAGCACCACTTACATTCATCAATCAAAAGCAAGGCAATCACATACATACCATTTGATGAAGTAGAAATCAATTGTGGCAACAAATACCAGTTTAATGGTGCTCAACAAAGAACAACAAAAATGTTCATGAAATCTCCACCAAATCGAATAACTCACAAATCAAGTACCCCAAATCAATTCTAACACTCCACAAATGCACTCCTTAGCTCAATGGAACATAGACAATAAAGCATAATGTCACAAGAGTCTCAAAGATCGGCTAAATACATCCCCTATAATAGTACGAATGACATTAATGTCGTGCTACAAGACAACTAGAAAAATCCAGGAACCCGATCTGATAGGATGGAATTCAGAAAAATCCAGCCCACATGGAATTCCACAGAGACTAGTAATCTCCAAACCATAGCATTCAGCCAGAGCTCGAGTGAGATCCAGGAAAATCCGGCTGGGGTGGAAAATCCTGATCTGGAGGAAAAACCCGAACTTCACCCAGAACTTAAGGTTTTCAATGTGCAACTTAGGGGAATCACTTGGGAAAGAAAGATAAAAATTTAGGCTCATTCCAAAGCAAGATAAATCCTCAAAATAAAAGGGCCAAGACACCAAAAAATCAAAGCGAAAGGGGGTCCCTGCTTTCAGCGGGGCGTGTGTGCAAAAACTGCACAACACAACTGAAATTCCTACCCAGGTTCCTAAAATATTAAAAAAACCTAGTGCTGAGGTAAAAATAACGTCATCAATATAATGAACTAAATAATTTACCTCACATCTTCCAACCATCTTTACCTTGCCAATTAATTGTCTTTAGGATAAGTAATTGCTTTCTTTTTGTAAAAAATGTACAATCTTTATTTCTTGAAATTAATTGAAATAAGCTAACCCACACTAACTTAATGGTTTAGTTTCTAAGTATTTTATAGGTTAATCAGCATAATCGGTTATCATGCCAGTCAAATGGATTCAATGCAAACCTCAACACAATTGAAGACATGCACTAGAAGAATAGGCATTGGAACTTTACGAGAATACATGATGGACCAAGTTTTTGTAGTTTTCTATTATTTTCAATTTGAAGACTTTATGGCTCGTCTCGAGCCATTTAATTTTTTATGTTATGGAATTTAATTCCATTAATTTGTTAAAAATTAGTTGAAGACCTTATTAGTCCTAATCTTTAGCAATTGAAATATAGGATTTTGTTATATTTTTTGTATAAATATGTAACTATCAAAAACAATGATATACAGAGAGATATTGTTATGCTATCACTATGTTTCTGAGTTATACTTTTAATATGAATAAGATGAGTTTTTCCCATCAACTATTGAGTTATTGAATATTGTGTATGGAATCATTTTGAATGGAGTACTCTAAGAGTTACGAAGCATATGTGATTTGAGCTAAGTGTAGAAGCACCCAAGAGTTGGCCACTTGAGGGACTATAGATTAGATAGATAAGTATTTTACTTCTAACTTTGTTGTTTATTTTCATGTGTTGAATTCTATTAAGACTAATCCTATAGGTTATAGTTGAGTATATACTATTTAAATTTTTGTCACCTGAAATTCTGAAGCACCTTCATTTATTAGTTCAAATGGTTAAGTTTTTTTATGTAATTTGTTAAGTTTGTTATCTATAGTTAGTTAGATATTTCATAGTTTATTTTCAATCTTTTCTTATTCAAAAATTTATATGCTTCTTAGTTTAATTATTTCCATGCTTTCTAGTTTAATCGTTATGATTTTTCGGTTTATAATTTCCTACTTTCTAGCTTAGTTATTTCAAGATTTCTAGGCAAATGATTTCCTTCCTTCTAGTTTAGTGACTTCTTAGTTTATTAATTTGATTTCAGTTGCCCCAAACATTTAGAAAATTTGAGAGAGATAGTCAAGATTCCTTCTATTGCATATAGCCTTCGAAAACTACCTAGTCAAAATATTTATGCATTTATTAGCTAAAGAGATAGGACCTAAAGACAACCTATCACCTAGGATCTAAAAGAGTGTAAACCCCATAGATATTATTTTTATTGTTAATGATTCTTTATTCCCTAGATTATTAAATGACACAAGAGAAGAGAATAATATATTTTGAAGAAGCCTAAATGCAAAAGGATTAGTCTATCAAATCTCTCAAGAATAGAAACCAAAGGATCTAGACTAGAACAACACACTTTCATACTAATGAGCCTAGCTTATGGTCTAGTTTTGGGTAGAATTTATGATTTATTTGTTGAAGATATCATGGACCTTGATGTTAAGTGTTGATATTTTTTATGATATTTCCTCAGAACTATAGACATTGGGCTTAATCTTATTTTTGCAAATCTTTAATGGCATTGGCATGTTATATGGACTATATACATATTAATTCTACATGTGGTTAATGAATGTTCTTTGAGGTAGTTATAGATATGTGATTATTGTGTGTATTAACTTTTCCATGCAGATATAATTTGAAGATACTAAATTGAGAAAGACACCACCAGTTGGGCATGCACCATAACGTTTAGCAACGAAATCGTTCAAAGGTCAAAGGAGGTTGATGATAGGAGATTCCCCATGAAAATCGAATGTAACCACCTTGTAGTGGACTTTAATTTTGTTGGGAAATATTGGCATTACTGTTGTACTAAATCTATAGACACGTCTAACCAAATTCCATGTGCATGTAATTGCCTCTCCATTTTCTCTGCTTTCCCTAAATTAGCATCCTCCCAGTTCATGGATTTGACCACCTTGCTTATTTGGTAGTATAAATAAGGATCAGATGCTCCTTCTCATGGGGTTGTGCGATCTGATATTGTACTTACATTCTTAGCTTTCAGTGATACAGTTACACTAATCTATTGTACTTATGTTTTCTGATGAATAAAGTGAAGTTCTAAGTTTGAGCATTTGAGTTTTCATTAGTAGTAGAGGATACTCAGCCAAGGGGGCCCACTTGGTGAGCAATCCATCTTTTAGCTTAATTTATCCTAGTTATTACTTTTTGTTCAGTAATTAGTTAATAATCTAGCACTGGTTGTTCGTGCAGCCACTAGAATTCCATTCTATGACTATAGTGAAGTTCTAAGTTTGAGCAATTGAGTTTTCATTAGTAGTAGAGGATACTAAGCCAAGGGAGCCCACTTGGTGAGCAATCCATCTTTTAGCTTAATTTAGCCTAGTTGTTAGTTAAGAATCTAGCACTGGTTGTTCGTGCAGCCACTAGAATTCCATTCTATGAATAAAGTGAAGTTCTAAGTTCGAGCATTTGAGTTTTCATTAGTAGTAGAGGATACTCAGCCAAGGGGGTGCACTTGGTGAGTAATCCATCTTTTAGCTTAATTTAGCCTAGTTATTACTTTTTGTTCAGTAATTAGTTTTAGCATTGTGTCTTTCTTAGTTGTAGAATGAAAATGGCTACTTTGGGCTCCTAGTGCACATACTATGCTAACCCATTTCAAGTTCACATCCCCAGGTTGAAAATTTAAATGTACCTTCATGATGATTGAAATAGCTATTCAGGTTAGATTTCCAATCTCTAAATCATGGTAGTAAAGGCCTAGTTGTTGAATCTTTGTAGGAGGCCAACATTTTTGGCACCATTGTTGGGGATGGTGTCAAACTAGGGTGTTCTTTCGAGTCATTGGAGTTTTTCTTGTTGTAGTGTTTCTAGAAATTATTTTTAGTATACCCTCATTTAGGAAGTAATGAACCCCCTTATTCTTTACCAATTCTTTGTGTGAGCCAGTTGATAGTGAGTTGATACAGCATGCATAGAGGAAGGAGAAGGGATGTTTATGGGAGATTCCTTCCTAACAATCCTAATCCATTCCAACTAGTTGAATATCAAAATCTTCCAAGAGAAGATGAAGAAGAAGATCCACACCCCTTTGTTGATGTATTTCTTGATTTGACTAGTTATGAAGTTTCCTCTAAAGACCAAAATCAGCTTGAGAATCCCTTTGCTTTGGAACTACATCAAGCAGATATGAGTGATGCAAATAGAAACAGACCTAACCAACCAACTTTTATTTTCTCCACTTCCCATCTGAATGAAGTTTACAACATCAAAAATATCCTTGCTTTAGTACTCCCCAAGTTTTTTGGGCTTGTCACAAAAGATCCTGATACCTTCTTTTTTGAGTTTGACATACTCTGCAAGAGTTATGACTATGCCACTGATGCCCATAGGCTTAATCTATTTCCTCCCACTCTAAAAGAAGCTTCACTAAGATTGTTCATGATGAGCTTAGGCAGAGATACTGTGGAAACTTGGGAGGACATGAAGGAAAAATTCCTTGAGAAATACAAGGAGTATTGAAGGGGAAATAACATGAGAGGAGGTGACATTTTTTAGGATGCAGCAAAAGGAAGATGAGATCCTGGAGGATTATATTGAAAGGTTTGTAATTTTCCTACAAAAATATCCACACCATACACTCAATGAAGACTCACAATTTTTTTTTTCTTAAGAGGAATCAATGAAAACTACACTAATGCATTAGACCTAATGGGAGGAGGAGATATCTCCCAAGTTCCTTGGGAGGATATCAAGAAAATATGCCAAAACTACTCTAGGGAAACTTCAAAGAAAGGGAGAGCTTACCAACCTTCCATGGGTAAGTCATCTATTGGTGGAGTTTCAAAAATGGAGATTACTCATTTTTTGGCAGACTTCAAGCAAGATATTATAAAAAATCTAGCTATTCAACTAGATACACTTCAGGACAAGAAGAAGCAAGAGGAGGTAGAGGCAATGTTGGTAGAGTATTTCCCCCATTGCAAAAAAAAGAATAAGGATTGCAGATGCAAGATGGTAGCTAATATTGAAGGAAAGAAAATTGCACCTAAGTTCAAGCCAATTCAGATTGAAGAAGATCAAGTCTACTATGTTGCACACAAGAGGCCTTAGGTTCCAAGACAAGGTATGCCACTAGATCCACTCTCTTGTGTTGGGCCATATTTCAATTCCTATTCATTTGATAACTAATGGAAACCCCCATATCCATCCAGCTATGGAGGATATCCACCACAACCTTGGGGTAACCCTCCAAATGATTGGCCCAATCATCAAAACTCTCCACCCCAGTGGAAACAAGCTTTGAGGAATTGAAAACAATTTCAAGGGTATTGGTAGCCACCTCTAAGAAATTGGCAATAAACAAATCAATGGAGGAGAGGACAACAATGGCCTACCCAGAAAACTAGTTACATGTAGCCACCTTCTTAACCCCAATAGCCTACTATAATACCTCCACCTACTAATTCAAGCTCAAATGCACCTAAGCCTACTCAACTACCAGCTCAGTCCACACCAAATCCAAATAACAAACCACATAAGCAGTCTATATACTCTACTAGTTAATTCCAATCAATTCCCTACATATATTGTGAGTGTAAGTGACATCCACTTGCATTCAAGAACTACTTTACCAGCCCCTTCCAAGCCCATTATCACCGAGCTTCCTATGGAAGAGGAAGAGAAAACTTCGAATGATCCCATTCAGCCAAGTGCACCTAAAAATCATGAACCAGTCCAAGTCAAACAGACTGAACAAGAACCGCCATTTCCTCAAAGATTGGAATTTTCCAAGAAGAATGAAGAAAAGGACACAACCTTTGATATATTGGATTATCTAAAGCATATATGTGTCCAAATACCTCTATTTCAGGCCATAAAGGATGTCCCAATCTATGGCAAGTCAATCAAAGAAGCATGCCTTAAGAAGCTAGGCAGGAAGAAGAAAGACCCCACTATGGTTCATGTGGTGGGGTAGCAAGCTGACATCATGCTTAGAAAAGTGACTATCCCTAAGTACAATGACCCAAGTATTCCTATGGCAGTAGTTGTTATAAATTGGATTCAAATAAAGAATGGTTTGATTGATTTAGGGGCAATAATAAATGTAATGACCAAGGACATCCTATAGCAACTAAACATTGCAAGCATGAGATCTACTCCTACTGTCCTTCAACTTGTTGATAGTTCTACTATTAAGCCTGATGGTATAGTGAAGGATCTTGTGGTTATTCTAGACTCCTCGGAGTACCCAATAGACTTCATGATTCTTTCTTCTAAAGTTACACTAGGCGAGTATCCCATTATACTTGGAAGGCCATGGTTAGCAACAACAGATGCATATATTGGATTTTGTTAAAGTGACAACCATTTTTTATGGGAAGAGCACCAAAAAAAAATTTCTTTATCCTCTTACTCAGCCATCCCATGATGAGGATAATCTCGTATGGCCACATGTTGGTGAAGAGGCTAAGGAAATTAATTATGGGGGAAAGCTAATGATGTTAGGAAGAAGCTCCTTCATGCAACTTCAATACAAAGATGAAGTATTGGTTAACATCATTCAAAACCATTGGGAAGTGGAGGAAGCATCATATACTCATTCTGCCACCCCATTCAAGACACTTCTACCTGCTCTTCCTGTAGCCACTATTCCTATAGCCACTCTTTCTACAGCCACTATTCTTGCAGATGGACTTCTTGCAATAATAGTTATATCCCATACATTTTTTCCATATAAACTCAAGGTACCATGTGTTAATGAAGAAGCTATGATAGAGTTAACTACACAAATATAGGTGTCACAAGGAAAGTATTTGAATGTTAATAGTAAATTGAGTGAAGAACAACAATTGTTATTGGAAAAATTATTAAGGACCCACCAACATGCATTTGCGTGGGACTATCATGAGATGAAGGGATTGGATCCTAAGTTTTGCACTCATAGAATTTATATCAGAGATGATTGCACACTAGTGAGGCAGCCACAAAGAAGAATTAACCCTACTGAGAAAAATTGTAAAAGGAGAATTGTAGAAGTTGCTAGATGCAAGATTTATCTACTGGGATTTCACATAGCCATTGGGTGTCTCCATTAGTGATTGTGCCTAAAAAATAAGGAAAATCACAATTTTTTGTTGATTATATGGAACTTAATGCTTCTACCAAAAAGGAACATTTTCCCTTACCTTTCATAGATAAATTTTTGGACTTACTTGTAGGAAAACAATACTTTTCTTTTCTAGATGGATTCAATAGCTACAACCAGATCCAAATTGTACCAAAAGACCAAGAGAAGACCACTTTTACCTATCCATGGGGGGCCTATGCCTACTCGGTACTCCCATTTTCCTTATACAATGCACCTACAACTTTTCAAAGGGAAGTCATTAGCATATTTTTAAACATTTCTCATGATTGCATGGAAATTTATATGGATGATTTCACCACCTATGGTGTTGATTTCAATGAAGCATTGGAGAATCTTAGGAAAGTCATATAGAGATGTGAAGATCGCAATCTCGCTTTAAATAGTGAAAAATGCTTTATGATGATGCCAGAAGGTGTAGTTCTTTGACACTACATCTCTCACAAAGGAATTCAAGTAGATCTTGCAAAGATTGAGGTGATCACAAATCTTCCAATACCTACAAAATAGAAGGATGTTAGGAGTTTCTTGGGCCATGGAGGCTATTATAGGTAGTTCATCAAGGATTTTAGAAAAATAGCAGCACCATTGTAGACTCTTCTCACTAAAGATGTTGAATTCCAGTGGACTAAAGAATGTGACAAGGTATTTTTTTATTTGAAGGTAGCCTTGACTCATGCTCCTATACTTAAAGGACCTAATTGGGAGCTTCCTTTCCACATCCATAGAAATGAATCAGATTATTCCATAGGAGTAGTCTTAGGACAGAAAGAAGGAGTGATTGAAAATGCCATGTATTTTGTTAACAAAAATTTGCAAGGAGTTGAATTCAACTATACAATGACAAAGAAAGAAATTTTGGCAGTAATCTATGCCCTGAAAAAATTTAGATCCGTGCACACTAATCATGAATCCATTAGATATCTCATGAATAAATATTTGATCTACCTATCATAGGTATACTAGCAAGATGGTTATTGTTGATGCAGGATTTTGACATAACCATTGTGGATAAACCAGGGAAGGCCAATGTTGCAAATTTTCTTTCAAGGCTAACTACATCAAATGATAATCAATCCATTGATGACTCTTTTCCTGAAGAGCATCTATTCTCCATCAATGCACAAACACCTTGGTATGTTGACATAGCTAACTATCTAGTCACAGGTAGAGTTCCACCTCACTTCTCTCCAAAAGAGAGAAGGGCACTCATTGAATTGTTTTTTCCATTTTCATGGATTGTTGGATGTTTGTTTTATACTGGACCAGACAATGTCATGAGATGTGTGAGAGAAGATGAGACATATGAAATTTTTTCATGCATTCCACAATGAACCATGTGGAGGACATTTTGCAGCAAAGAGGACAGCAATGAATATTTTGAACACAGAATATTACTGGCCAACACTCGACACGGATGTAGGAAGGTATACCAGAAAATGTGATAGATGTCAAAGAATGGGAAAACCAACCAAATCTGATGAGATGCCTTTTCCCTTAGGTATTAATCACTCCCTTTGACAAGTGGGAATTGGATTTTGTAGGACCCATTAACCCCACATCAAATGGTAAGTCTTATATCCTAGTATGCACTGATTATATAACTAAATGAGTAGAAGTTAAGGCCATGAAGCATGCAAGAGATAACAAGGGTGCAAAATTTCTTTATGAGGATATTTTCACAAGGTATGGAGTTCTAAGAGAGATAGTGACTAATCAAGTGACTTAATTCACATCAACCCTTGTTGCAATACTAGTTAATGAGTACAACATAAGACATAGAAAGTCTACTCCTTATCACCCCCAGGCCAATGGTCAAGTTGAGGTGACTAATAGAGAAATTGAAGCTATTCTAACAAATACCGTAACTATCCATAGAAAGGACTAGGAAAATAGATTATTGAAAGATATTTGGGCCTATAGAACTACTTGGAAAATAACTATAGGCTTCAATCGATTTGAGTTGTTGTATGGAAAGATAGCTATGATGCCCATTTAATTTGAACATAAAACTCTTAGAACTATAATAGATTGGGGGATGGATATCTCTGAGACACAAAGAGAAAGAATCTTGTAGTTGAATGCTTTGGACGAGATGAGGAGAGCAGCCTTGCATCACACTGAGGTAGTGCAAAATCAAAGAATCAAGTGGCATGATAAATTTATCAAGGACAATAAATTCCAACCAAGAGACTGGGCATTGATTTATGATTCTAGATATCAAGACAATGATAGAAAATTGCAGACAAGGTGGCTAGGACCATATGAGGTTGCTAAAGTATTCCCTAATGGTGTTGTTCAGCTCACTACTATCGGCCCAATCAGATTCAAGTTGCTTCTCAATAGTCATCGCCTTAGATTGTATCACAATCCAACTTCCAAGGAGGAGTTCCTATAGCAATTCTCTCACCATGTTGCACTCAAGCTTCCTACAGCCGAAGGAAGTGGACCTAGTGTCCCTCCTTCCAGCTAATTAAGGTATGTACTTGTCATAATAAAGACTTCCACTTCCATGGGAGTTCATTTCTTCACCCATCCATTTCCACTTTTCCTTCTCTTCCATCAAATCACTTCATTCCACTCCACCTCATTCCACATAATTTTCATTAATTTTTCAACTTATTTCCTAAAAAGGTGAACAATACTTTCTCCACAATCTTTGCAAAAAAATTTCCACACATTCAGGCATGTGCACATTAATTACTATATATAAATTATCTTTTAGTCCATTCATTTAACTGTTGTACTTTAATATGGACATTCACCATAGCATGCCATTATTCCCTACCCCAATTAAATCATTATTTCCCATGTGAGGAAACATGCCAAAATTTAGGTTGAGGGGGAGGAAAAAGATGTGAATACTTTTCCCATGTGTGATTCCATGCTGGTCTATGTCAGCAAAATTTAAATTGAGTCGATTTGAAATATGAGTGAGAGGATAGCTCACATGTGTGAGGTGACACCAACTACTGGACCACCATTTCTCTCCATCATAGCTTTCCTTTATTATTCCTTCCTTGCCATTATTGTCCCTGTCATAATCTCAAGTTGCAAACAAAAGGTAAAAAGGGAAAATTCAGTTGACACTAGCATTGGAAATTTATCAAGTGTTGTAGGAAGGTGAATTTGGTTTTCAGACGAGAATTACAGGGAGAAAACCGTAGTGTGATTGTTTGATTGTAGACAATGGGAGGTGGGTTAATTCGAAATGAACCTACGGTGCATGATGTATTATTGCAGGATGCACCCTACCTAACTAAATTCAAAAATTGTGGTTGGTTAGATTATTTCATGAAGTTGGATGGTTTTGATGAGGGCATTGCACTAGAATTTTCCTAGACATTGTCTGAAGGGAAAGCCACGGTAAAAGGGTTGGAGGTAGATCTTGCTGATATTGTAGAACAAGTGAAAAATCAAGGGTATGAGGAAAATTAGGATTTCCTATAGCAAGAGATCCTGTAGCAAGAGATCTTGTAGCAAGAGTTCTTGCAGCAATAACAAAAACAAGAACACTTAGTACCCCCCGCACCCTGAATTGGCGAGATAGCCTAAATCCTTGCAGGTAGTACCATATGGAGAGCAAGCATCAGTGCCAAGGAAAATGCTAGTAGGAATGCATAAACCCCCTGATTTCTCAATGCACATGGTAGCTATACATTTATGGAAAGAAATGCAAAGAAGAGAAGAAGAATGGAAGGAGGAGAAGCGGAAATTGAAGAAGGAAAATCAAAAGAAAGATGAGGAGATTGAAGACAAGGATGAAAAAATTTCCACCTTGAAGAAGAATGTGGATGATATGGTAGCCTTAGTACCACAAATTTTAGAGTGTAGGACCCCTCCAAGGGTCTATGCTCTGCACTTAAAGGAGAAATATCTTTCTTTTAGGCTGGCCAAAATTGTCTCAAGTTTGAACCCTTCTATTGAGACCCCAGTTGAATTTTTCAATGCTTATCAAATTTCTTCCCCTGAAATAAAGAATTTGTTGTGTGAGTTTTATTTGCATAATTATGTTGTGACTCAAGACCATGATTGGAGCCCACTAATGTATGTTGGAGATGTCCAATTAAGGGCATTTATGTCTTGGGTACAAAATGAGATTAGTTGGGGACAAAAACATGGGGCTTATAAGAAATTGGAATCCAACATCCCTCTGCCCATTAGGGTTGAATCAAGGAATCCAAGGGACATTTACATGGAATGGCATAGAGTGCTTTTCAAACCTAGCTATGGTAATAGGATTATCCCTTGGATAGAAGCAGTCTACAGTGAGTATGAGGTAAAGGCAAAAGCAAAAAAGGAAACCATGAAGAGATACCTCTCACAAAGATGGAATAACCTAACTGATGAGCTAAAACAAGTTGAGCCTCATTTCATCCGGAACTATGTTGCAACACTCAAAAGAATTGACAAATATATATGGTTGGAAGAATGTAAAAGGAAAATTTTGGATTTCCCTAACTTTTTAGCCACCCCTCTTGATCTGGCCCATACCAAACTTCAGGTTTTACAACTATGATATTGTTGCAGAGAGACAAAGATAGAGAAAATTGGATAGATTGGGAGGATTCTACTGGACCCTAATTCACGCACAACAAACACTGATGTAGGGCAGTTTTCAATTGCAAATTTTACAGCATTGACCAAGTAGAAGAACAAGCCTTCCCCTGCTAGAGGACTAACAAAACCTTAGGTTGGGGAGAGTGATGAGCCTAGCTTATGGTCTAGTTTTTGGTATAATTTATGATTTACTTGTTGAAGATATCATGGACCTTGATGTTAAGTGTTGATATTTTTTATGATATTTCCTCAGAACTATAGACATTGGGCTTAATCTTATTTTTGTAAATCTTTAATGACATTGGCATGTTATATGGATTATCTATATTAATTATGCATGTGGTTAATGAATGTTTGTCAAAGTAGTTGAAAATATGCAATTATTGTGTGTGCTAACATTTCCATGCAGATATAATTTGAAGATACTAAATTGAAAAAGACACTGCCAACTAGGCATGCACCATAACGTCCAACAAGGAAATTATTCAAAGGTCGAAGGAGGCTGATGACAGGAGAGTCCCCATGCAAATTGAATGTAACTACCTTGTAGTGGACTTTAATGATATTGAGCAATATTGGTGTTACTACCATGCTAAATCTGTAGACATGTCTGACCAGATTCCATGTGTGCATAATGCATGTAACTGCCTCTCCATTTTCTCTGCTTTCCCTAAATTGGCATCCTCCCACTTCGTGGAGTTGACCTCCTTGCTTAGTTGGTAGTATAAATAAGGATTAGATGCTCCTTCTCATGGGGTTTTGTGATTTGATATTGTACTTGCATTCTTAGCTTTCAGTGATATAGTTACACTACTCTACTATACTCATGTTTTCTATTGAATAAAGTGAAGTTCTAAGTTTGAGCATTTTAGTTTTCGTTAGTAGTAGAGGATACTCATCTAATGGGGCCCACTTGGTGAGCAATCTGTCATTTAGCTTAGTTTAGCCTAGTTATTACTTTTTCTTCAGTAATTAGTTAAGAATCTGGCACTAACTGTTCCTGCAGCCACTAGAATTCCATTATGTGACTTTTCCTACAACAAAGTAGATAGAGTAGTTTTTTTGTTTTTTGTTTAGATTTTCATTTTTGTCATGTATTTCAAGCTTAGTATGGTTGTTGGTTGATGTTCAACATTTATATTATTCCTTTTCAATCAATTTTTTCAGCATTATGTCTTTCTTAGTTGTAGAATTAAAATGGCTACTTTGAGTTCCTAGTGCACATACTGTGCTAACCCATTTCAAGTTCACGTCCCTAGGTTGATAAGTTAAATGCACCTTCATGATGATTGAAATAGCTATTCAAGTTAGATGTCTAATATTTGAATCATGGTTGTAAAGGCCTACTTGTTGAATCATTGTAGGAGGCCAACACATACCATTTTAGCTTTAGAAATAAATTATAGCTATTTAGCACCTAGTATAAGAAAATAGATAAAACTAAACTTTAGCAATGATAAAAAAAAATCAAAATAGTAGAATTGATTTTCTTCTCATAAGGGAATGCAAATTCTCAAGAAGAAATATTACATAAAAAAGAACATATTAGAATGAATGAATAAAAATCTATAGGAGTATACACACATGCACATGTATATACATCTATATTTATGTATATATACATATACATATACATATATAAACATAGATAGATATACAAATACATACATATGTGCATACATATACATATATATAAATATATACATGCATATGTATACACATATACATACATATATATACTTATACAAATGCATATAAATACATACATACATAGATACATACATGTATGCATACATACATAAAAGGGGAGACAAGACCAACCAATAAGAATAGTAACACCAACTACCCAAAAATAGGTGGGAGTTACAACCATGAAATATGTAATCCATCCTTATTTTAGGGTAGGTGCAAGAAGTTGGGTCCACTTTTAGGAGAAGTGTCATTTTTAAGCATTAAAATGGGTACCCATTCATTTGTTTGAATAGGTGTGGTTACTAATTATTAAAATTTTGAAATTAACAATCCATGTTTTTCATTTGGATTTAGGCTTAGAAAAGGCATGGTAGTCTAATGTTTATGAACAAAAGTGAAGCAAAAATTTCTATATGTTCATTCCAAAATGAGAATGCCAATTTCCATGCTATAATAATACCATTTCTATGAAATAATAATGCCAATGTATTCCCCCACTTTAAAGGAATTTCTAAACACCATGCTTTAAGAAATTACTTTAAAGTAGAAATGATAAATCCCAATTGATAAGAGGGCCATGAGAGCTTATTTGGAAAGCCCTATGTCAATCATATGTTTCCAAATAAAGTTGTTTCATGAAAAAGGATATTTTTCCCCCACATGCAATCTCAAAATATAACATATAAGAGATCAATGAATTTAGGTTAAGTGCATGTCTTTCCAACAATGATATGATAGAGCTTGGAATTGTCATCATTCCCCAAATACTTTGTGGAAAAACAAACACAAAGGAGGAATGACACATAGAGAGATGGAAGATAAACAATCATTTTGGGTCAACACGGAAGAGATCTAAATATCTCAATGATTTGCATCATCCCTAAAAGGAAAACACAAGACAAAGGAAGGACAATTATTACGACAAATAGAATAATGTAGATACAAATAGAAGAATGTCATGATAAATTAATTTCCTTTATATCTTTGCACCAATGAAGTAACAAGGTTCATCCAAAGAAATCTCACAAACATAAAGGAACACCAGGTAGCACAATACAATGGATTACATTACACACATGCACTCATAAATAACATAAAGGAAACTAGTATGCCACATTGGAGCCAACCTAGAGCAGGTCATTTGCATCTCAATCTTGTTCATCATATACATAAGGTAGATAACAAGCCAAAGGAGCAAGAAGAGTTCCATACTAGGACAAGCACCAAGTTCAACTTATGGTGATGCACTCTTTTTAGG
Source organism: Sequoia sempervirens (assembly GCA_007258455.2). Lineage (NCBI taxonomy): Eukaryota > Viridiplantae > Streptophyta > Pinopsida > Cupressales > Cupressaceae > Sequoia > Sequoia sempervirens. The sequence continues at coordinate 42,316,093 of VDFB02018296.1, forward strand.
AGGATCATCACAATTGTTCTCACCTAAGTTCATAGAAGTAGAAAATAATAAATTCAATTCATTAAATACACTTCTTCATCAAATTTAGCAATAACATCACCATCATCCAACTTAATCACAATAGGAGGCCTAATGAAAATGTCCATTGTATGTTCTTTTCTTTTTTCTTGGTTTATAAGTTTCATGTTGTGGCAAAGGTGGAGAATCATCATGTTTTGTGTGAGTTGGTTTGTTCTTTTCTTCTAATTGATGAGCAATAACATGACATCTGTGCCTATTCTCTTTAGCATTTTAGTTTCTTCTTGTATGGTTTTCAATTTGTGATGGTGTAGGAGTGGTTTTTTCAACCATTGGTAACTTTTATTCCCCTAGGAGAGGAACAAAAGGGACCTCAGTAGGCTGTGAAACCACTTTCTCTTTCAGTTTATAAACTTTTTTGGTTTGACAAGACACAAAGGGAATTGTATGGTTATCTCTTGGTCTTTTGTAGGATATAGGTGGTCGAATAGCATCATGTTTTGGGTATGTGCAGGATCATGATGGGCCAAAAAGTGGTGATATGTAACTAATATGATGGCCCATGTGGCTAATGACTTTTTTATACCCAAAATTGATGAAACGAAAAAGGTTTTTAAAAGAGATTCTCAGTTTTCCACCAATATAAATTATGTTTTGAAGAACATCTATAGCTTTCAAATCCAGTATCACATTTTTTGAATCTAAAACATGCATCACATTCTATGCTTCACATAATATAGTATTAAAAGAAAAAGAAAAAATAATTTTATGAAGTTTTGACCAAGTTAAGGTGGTCGGACATACTAGTTTTTATATTTTTAAAAATTTAATAAAAAATTCATAATTAAGGGTGTGTGCAAGAAGTTGAGTCCACTTTTTGGCCAAAAAGTGGAAGTGTTTTCCCTGATTTTCAGTATTTGACACATTTGACCTTAAAATTTGAAGCACTTAGAGATGAAATATTTAAAAAATTCACTAATCATAAAATGTAGTGCTCAGAGTCTAGTTTCCAAATATGTAATTTATTTCAATACCCAGATTGTACAAATTGAGTTTTAATAGGCATTTCTAAAAACCACTGTTTAAAAATCATTTTTTTTTACCATACCATGCACGTGTACGACATCCATATTTTGACTTAAATTATCGTATTTTTCTAAATCCTTTTGGGAAAAGTTTTATGACTCACTGAAGCTTGCTCTTGATATTTTTTTGTAATTTTTTATTGAATTTTTTTTTTTTTGTTAATTTTTTATTAGGCGATTTGTCATTTTGAAAAATCGTCATGTACGACATGCATAAGATGACCTAAACTTATCATTTTTTTTTTTTTTCAAATTGAAAAGAATTGTCAAGTTTGCTCTCGCAATCCGTTTGTCAAAATGTTATGTTGATCAAAAGTTATTAAAATAGTAAAAACTCGGGATATTTAAAGTTTATGGACCAATTTTATTAGAAATTAATTGAAAAATAGGAAAAATAATTCAATTGCAAAAACAAATTACATATTTAGAATCTGCATTGTTTGATCTAAAATGGGTTTTATTTTCGTCAGAAAACTTTTTGAAAAAAGGTCGTCAGCCATATGTCCAAAGTCGATATTTTTCTTTGACATTGTTAGGGCCTTCAACTTGCAGGTCAAACTAGGTTGAAGGCTTAGGTTCGGACTTCCAATGCTTTTCCAGAACCAAAAACCTTGGCAAAAACCCACCCACGATGTAAAAAAAAATTCAAATTTAAAAAAACGGGATCCTGATTATAAAACGGGATCCCGTTTATTAATAAACGGGATCCTGTGTTATAATCGGGATCCCGTTCCCATCAAACAGTATTCTAACCATTGTAAAGGTAACGGGATCCCATTTATGAAACGGGATCTCGTTACCTTTACAATGGCTTTTACATTCAATGTTGGTGAACGAGATCCCGATTATAGAGCGGGATCCCACTTATAGAGCGGGATCCCGCTTATTAATAAATGGGATCCCATTTTATAATTGAGATCCCGTTTGATAATAAGTGGGATCCTGTTTTATAAATGGGATTCCGTTTATTTTATTTAAAAATATTGTGCACAATTACTGTCAAGTCTACAACTTTGCAACTTTATATGTACAACCGAGAGCACTAAAAATGAATTATTTTTCATAAGTTATTGTATTTACAGGTGGTCAATTTGATTTTTGGTTGATTTTATCAAAGGGAGCATCATCTACACCATTTTTGAAGTGAAATTTGCAATATGGATTGAATTTTTCAAAGGAGGCATGAAGAAAACAATTTTTAAAGTGGAATTGTGGTAGTTTTCTACTTGTTTTGAGGAACACAAGAGGAAGAATTTTGCCGTAATAGGTATTCAACTTCCAATTTGGATTGAATATTTTGAAGTAT